>JAKNSH010143654.1:0-10542 GCA_027790015.1 Cymbopogon flexuosus | reverse complement strand
CCATAGACATAGCCTAATGCTATCCCAGTTGGTATACACATGTAGAACATACCAAGCCATGCTGTTTTCTGGTAACAATAAGTAGAAGTCATTGGCTGATAAAAGATGTGACGAACTATAAGTAATAACAGTAACCATTAGCAAAAAATTGTAGCATAGCTTGAAGAATTATTTGAATGCTTATGCATAGCTTGGTGTTATGTTGTAAATGTCATGCCCTCCTATGGCCCAGAACTAACTTTGGACAAGCCTATCCATAGGTACCAGCACCCCTGGACATCTGTTCTTGTTTCACATATTCTTGTTTTGTACAAAAAGGCAAACCTAGAATTACACAATTTCACTATCCAGTGTGGGATTAAACCCCCTGCAGCTAGACACACAGGAAACTATTTATTTTGGACATGTGTTCTGCCTATAAGGTGAGTTTCAAGGTGCATTCACTATCAGGCTTTGGGAAAGAATTCGGAAGACCAGGGCGTCTGGTAAGTGCAGGTTCTGTATGTGGTGGGTGGTGGTGGCACACAGCAGATACTGGACCACAGATCACCCTGCCTGACGTGGTCTCCCTCACCTGAAAGGTGCCCATAGGCTGATGAAATGCTAAACCTGCTAATCACTTGCGTTTTTGCCCAGCGAGTGTGAGTTTATGTCCTGCCAGTGTGTTTTCAACGGTGTTTCCCCCTTTCTGACTGGTGTTGTGTCTCTAGCTTTGAGTTGAGGTTCTGGAGTTTGGGCAGGGCTTGCAGTGTGTCTTATCTGTGGTCAACACTGTGCAATCTAATGATCGATCAGGATCGTTTTTTCATGTTTCATTTTCCGGATAGGAGTATCTGTGGTTGGTGGTGGTGGCAACGTCGCAGGGAAGAAGACAAGCACGCCGTCTGGTAAGTGCATTCACTTTCAGGGCTTGCAGTGTGTCTTATCTGTGGTCAACACTGTGCAATCTAATGATCGATCAGGATCGTTTTTTCATGTTTCATTTTCCGGATAGGAGTATGTAATCTCCCTCTTATTTGGAACTGTACTGGCTTTAATCCCCCTCTTATATTCTTCTTGATATAATGACATGCAGCTCTCCTGTTACAGTAAAGAAATCTCAAGGGCAATAGTGCAAAAACAGAACCTGAGCTACTGGTGCATTGTCATCAATGAATGGAGCGGCGAGACTTATAAACGAAGCTTCGCCAACACCCACAAACCTGAGTATCAAAATTTCCAACAAATGACCATGTGAATAGAAGAGTGGCAATGAACCTTTCTTAACATATAGTTGATAGCAATGATAAAGCACTTACATTCGGCATATAGTAATTGACCAGAAATCAAATGATACCCCACAACCAGCTGTTGCGATAGTCCACACTAATAAGCCAACACCAATAAGCCTGAAAGGATTATATCTGCAGAGAAGGGAAATAACTGGTCAAAAGGGAAAAACTAATAGCACTCCAAAAGGTTGGGGAGTGAGGGTGGGTGGGTGTGGGTGGGAGCATGAAACACATTACAGCATTCGGCCTCCGTTGCAATACATACTTGTTACTAGTAAAAAAATAGTACTCGCTCCCTTCCAAAATGTAGGTCTGTTTTGATTTGACCAAGTTCATAGAAAAACACACCAACATCTATCTTGTATTTTGAGACACATTTGTACCTACAATCAAATAATGGCATGGACATGTGGAACCAAGTGAATTATATCCAAAGTCACTACACAAATGTAGGAACGGACACACCTTATAGTCAATGGCCATATCCAAAGGTGTCATGTCCTCATCAAAAGCTTTATAGTTTTTGCCAATGTTGATAGTTATTGTGCCTGTAGGCGTACATAGTACACATTATTGGGTGGGGTGGGGGCTATCTGGGTTACGATATACCCTTTGGTTCTGCTGGGCGAAGAGTCCACCAAGGGTTTGTTGTGTTTGTTCTTCACCCTTTCTTTGCTTAGCCTTGGGATGTTCTTCTAGTCATTGTTGCAATTTTCTGCCCTAGTCTTGTTGGTGCTTAGAGTAGAGGATAGGTCATGATAGCCACATTTTGGTTGATGCTGTAGTTTTGTGCCCTAGGTTGTTTGGTGCATAGGGTATAGGATAGGTCATGGGGTGTAGGTAAAAGCCTACCTAGCTCTAGCTGAGGACGACAATGGTGACAGACATTATTCACCTTGTTGGAGGCATTGTTATGGGATCCATTCCACCTATCTTCCCTAGGTGAAAACCTAGTTCACTTTTTCCAGATGAACAATTGCACCGCCTTGTGGGTTATGTCCTTATAAGAGGTATTATCTCGAGAACAACACTCTACTGCTGCTATCATCTTAGGTACTAGGTCGTCGTCTTTACCATTCACCGTCTTAATTATCATTTGGTCATCACTTGTGACCTAAAGCGGATGCTCTCTCACCGTGGGCTTTGGTTACTACTTGGCCACCATTGTGGTGCTGTGTCATCTGCTCTCTTGTCATGCTCCTTGCATGGTTATCGCTATCTTAGTTGGTTGTCATTGTTCTCCGGTTATTGCTTGGTGACGCTTGTGGTGTTTTTGTGGTTGCTTAGTAGTTATGGATAGTAGGATATTGTTGTTGCTGGGCCATCCTCATGGAGTTGAGGTATTTTCTCTCGTGTCGCGGAGTGTTTAGCGGCTTCGTTGTTGCGGATCAGTGTTGATGGTGGTTCTCTTGTTGCGGTATATCATTTACTGCTTGGCCGTCTCATCGCGGCCTCTTACATTTACATTCTTGTTTTGTTGTATTTGTTGGAGGCCTAGGTTGTAGGGTTAGTCTTTTATCTCGGTTGTTTCACATATGTTTCCGTTCCTCCTTGGTCGCCTTTAAGATGGTAAGTCGCTTATTTGACTATTGCCTACCTTCCTTTCTGTTATTTTTTATCTATTTGTTGTAAGAACTACTATTGTTTAATGAAATGCCTGTAAACAATTTTGTCTTTCTGATAAAATAGGTGATCAGCATGTTGTAAAAGTAAATGTTAATTCTCTACAGGCAGATGAGAGGAGAGGAGCTCCAGAGGCTGAGTGTCCAACAGCTGCAAGAGCTTGAGAAGACCCTTGAATCCGGCCTCGGCTCTGTACTCAAAACCAAGGTAGCTGATACCCGTGAGTCGTGACAGCATCAGACTGTACAGTAGTGATGCATAGCATAACCATCTCTTTCCCTGTCAAAATTGCAGAGCCAAAAAATCCTTGAAGAGATCAGCAGTCTGGAAAGAAAGGCAATCATAACTCCCTTTTCAAACTGCTTTAGTTAATTTATTTCGAAAAGAAGATGCTTCAGTTGCTTCAGATAGGCTAGTGCTGCAGCTTATTCACTGCAAGGAAAACTTCAGGGACATGCTGATAAAAGATGCAGCTGAAATCTTTTACATTACATTCAGTCAGATCCTGTTTCCTGCCTTCTGACAGTGTCACCTGTGTCGTTAAACAGAGAATGCAATTGATCGAGGAGAATTCAAGGCTGAAGGATCAAGCAAGTCCCTGCTCTCCCTTGCTGAGTTTTCCATTCTGCTCTTCATTTGTTTCGAGCGATGTCTTGGTTTAAGCCACGGCGAATGAATCTGCAGGTGACCCGGATGGCAAGGAAGGAGACGCAGCTTGGCACCGATTCAGAAATTGTGTACGAGGAAGGGCAGTCATCTGAATCTGTGACGAACACATCCTATCCGCGCCCATCAACAGACACCGACGACTGCTCCGATACATCGCTCAGGCTCGGGTGAGTCCATAGTTCCCCAGCAGACCTCACATCAGATAACCTTGTTCATCTCAAGCCAACGCACATCAGAAATTCCATGTAAATATGCTGGTGACTCGTGAGGTAACCCATATGGAAATAGCACTAACCATATGAATCTGCATACTGTAGGCTACCATTCTTCAGCTCGAAGTGATGGAAAATCAGGAAATTTGACATGTTCGGTAGTGGAGCGGTACCGATTGCATGCCCTCCATTTGGAATTGGGGAGCAGGATTGCTGGATTAGTGACCAACGCGTCGCATCAAAATAAGGCATTAGTGCTGTATGGTGTGTTTGTGTGTTCTGAATGTGAGACCTGCTTTTGTTATATACAGGCAGCGTGTTAATACATAATGGGTACCCGCTAGGATGCTACCTGCAGTCCGTGTTCTGTCCTCTGTTTTCAGTACTCGTATAAGCCCCCTGCAAACCATGTTACCTGCAGCTCGTGCTTTTGTTATACAGCATGATCATCGTTAGGAGTTATTCCATTCCCTACAAATAACTCAACATACTTCTGCCATTCACAATATCAGACATGTCACGTTGTTACTATTGAGGATTGGACACTGATCATTCTTTGTGGTAGGAACTTCGATGCGAATGTTGCATACAGAGCAGGTGAGCTTGCAGCAAAGTAGCAATGGAACTAATAAACGAAAGATTCACCATGAAAAAGATGGCGTTCTTGGCATCCTCGGAAAGATTTCTTTGAACTTTCTGCTTAATTCGAACGTGTTACACCTACTCATGGTTCTCATTTTGGCTTTAGCGAATGAGACACCCACTAACATGCAAGATGCCTGTTAAGCACCTCTCTCTCCTGCTTTATACAGGAACATAATTGCCCTCATATCTGCAGATGATAGCGAGGTGAGACATGATGACACTTTAGAATCTTTTAGCTGAAGCCTGAAGATTAATCATGTGGGGTCGTTTCTGTTCTCTGAATCGCGTTCACCTGAAGCAAAAATGCAATCAGGCCTTCGGTTTCTTTAACGTTGCAATCAGTTCTTTACTGCTTGATTTACATGGTTTAAATCAACGCAGTTTAGTTGTCAGTGGTGAAGAAACACGTCAGTTTTTACCTGATTCAGCTTTTTACATATTCGCTGTCAGCCTGCCTCATGTAACATGTTAGGATGCATGGCTAGTAACTAGAAACTGAGAGCGCATGGATGCGCGAGACACAACGGCAAACCCGGGTCAAATTATTTCAGCTTTCAGGATCATTTTATTCCATAACCAGATGCTACATCAGACGGCGGCGAGCCACGGCCGCGAGACATGGGCGGCGGTGCAGATGATGGCTTCATCATGAGGGTCTGGGGCTCTCTAGCAAACAAGCTATAGGAGGCGCCTTCAGAAGCGTCAGGCATCTTGCATGGCGTGGCCTCCCTTGCGATCACCAGCAGGTTTCCAGGGAAATGGTCTCCCCAAATGTCGTAGGTGAAGTCTTTCTTGGCCGCAGGCGCAGTACCCACGTCTCTCTTCACAACCTTGTCTTTCATCAGGTTGGAGCCAGGAGCACGACAGTGTGGAGTGATCGGGGAAGATGTGGCCAATGACGGCGAGCGCCATGCAGTGGTGGTCAGTGCAGGAGACAGAGGTGATGTGCTTCCAGTTCCAGGCGAGGATGAACGCGAGCGAGGCTGCTCCTTAGCGACTTGCGACCAAGTTTTCTTTTCATGGTTGGTGCCAGTTGATGATGCGGTTGCCTGAACGTCAAATCCATTTTCAAGTTTACTTCCATGCTTCGGCTCTGATGGTGCCCCAGAAAAAGACCAACCATGTTTTGGGGTTGAACTCTGCGACAATGGTGAAGACGGTGTTGAGTTCCCACTGTGGCTGCTAGAAACCTCAAACTTCCCTGCCAGTCCTGCACCAACTCTCCGCTTCCTTCGTTTCCCTTTGTCTCGAGCAATCCTGATAGTGAGGTTTTCACTAGTCTGTGGAGCTTCCCTTGAGGTCTTGTCTTCCACTGGATCTGCTTGGGAGACAGATACAGTCGAACTTGTATGCAGTTGTTCATCAGGATTATTCTTGTCGTCTGTCCTCTTTGAGCTATCAATAACATTGGCAGGGTATTTCTCAGCAAGAGCTTCTTCAGTTCTTTTGTGTTCCTTATTTGTCCTGTGCACAAACCACAAATGATCAAACTTAAAATAAAAAAAAAGGACGTACCCAGTGCCGTAGGCTCCCGCACTGAAATGTGCATGACAGAAAAATGAAGTGGACTTGGGAAGAAGTAGAGGCACTGGTCAAAACTTACCTGGACTTTTTGCTGCTTTGGTGAAGGAAAGAGGGCTTAAGAGTCTTGCTGGTGGTACTTTTCTTGTTCTCCTCAAAAATGGTACTTTTCTGGTCATCGATCTTGATGTAATCTTGAGAGCCCACTGTCAAAGAATCTGGAACATATCTGACAAAGACCAGAATCAGCAGTGTTAAAGCTCCAAAGAAGACTACCAACAGCTTCCAGTGGGCAGATCTGAGATAAGATTTTCTGCACTGGTTAAGCATGCAGACCGGAATAGTTGCAGTCATAGGGATCGGAAAGATGCCAGTAGTCATGACCAACTCAAGATCTCTCTGAACCATAGCTGACGAGAAGTCAGCTTGAAAAGAAATGAGCATTCTTATTGATTCACTCGGCGCTAAGCTAAATCCCTTGCAGTTGTCCACAGTAAATCCATCCACACCACAATCAGCTCCTGAAACTTTAACCTTTGTCACTTGGAGAGGAAGGTCACCACTGTTTTTAACCTGTATCTCTTTGGTTAACTGTTGACTGCACAAAGAGCTTGGGACCTCTTGTTTGGTCACTGTTGATTTATTCTGAACATTGGATCCAAGGCTAAACTCTAGCTTCCAAGCAGGTGCAGATTCCTCTAGAAGGACAATAGATTGTCGCCCGCCATATGCCTTGAGAGGCAACATCTCCATGCCTGACAGGTTGTTTCTGATCAAAACCATGCTTGACCATATGCAGTGATTCGAGGGACGGAAAACAACAGGACCAAGCAAAGCAGTATCTGAAGGATCAACAAAGGTCTCAGTGATTGCTGCATCACCTAATGAGAAACCAAATCTAGTCTCAGTTGAGTTAATTTCTGGAGATTTGCTTGAGAATGTGAGTTCACATACATCAGTTACAGTTTTGCATTGGTCAATGGTCTCCTCAGAGTTCAGTATCAGCTGCATGGCTGCACGCTCCAGGCTTGGGTTATGGACCTTTATCCATTTAGAAAACTGTGAACCAATTTGGACAACGGGAAACATCATTTCATGATCCATAAGAACAGAAACCCCATCGCTTGTTCCATGAGATTTCCACTGTCTAAGTATTCTATCATCAGCTTTGACTGCTCTCACGACCATTGGCTGCAAATAATTTTATGAAATTACATCAGCAGATTTACAAGCAAAAGGATAGACTGATGTATTATCCAACTGAAATAAGCAATCAAACAGCTGCCAGCACTTAAGCACGAGGATAACAAAAAAAAAAAATGCAGACAGTTGGAAGGTAAAGTTCTATTTCGAGGAGCGATTTTAACTACTAAAACAGGAATCAAGTTACCAAGGTACTCTGCTTACATACAGCTATAGGCATCCATCTCAAGACCAGAATAATCTATTAATAGTGGCGGGATCAGATAAAATTAAGGATTACTAAAAAAACTTTTTTTCTCTAAAACATGTAGACATTTTAGAGACAACTGATTAAGAATAGACTCAGGGCAGGTAACAACATAGAGATGGAAGCTACACGCGATGGATTATGTGGAATTGACATGAAAGAAAAAAGAACAATACAGTGGGCTGGATATAATTACTCCATATCAAACAGCATAAGGTAGTACTCATACTAGGCCATATGTCAAGTCTCAAGTACAACTCCTATAGCAAGCATTTGGAAGCACTTCAACAAGAAAAGGCACTTAATATCGATGTAATCAATGAAGGTTCTATCTCTTGGTGAAAGAAAGTGTAAGGAGGAATACCTTCACATAATGCGAGTCTTCTACTTCCAGAATGCTGCTCAATGTTCTCGTCCTTGCATTAGCAGAGTTCTCTTCCTCATATAATGGTCTGGCAAAAAGTCCATCGGATTCAGCGACAATAGCATTGCTAGTATAGGAAAGAGATGCACGCACTAAATCTTTGCAGGGTATTATGATTGAACTACCAAGGGTACTGTTTGTTCCTACAACTATATTGCAGCTGTCAGATGACATGTCCTCTGGAACTGAAGAAGTATATCTTACTAAAGCTATATCTGTTACAGTATCAGGGAAGAGTATCGATCCATTCAGGTACTTAACCTGAAAGATCATTGGGCCATTTCTGTCATCCTCAGTAACACCTATAATCCTCAGTAACTCTGGTCCATCATTCCGTAAGGAAAGTGAAAATATCGACCCAGTTTCATCACAAGTCGATATATGCTCAAATGTGACAGCAATTAAGCCACTGGAATCATAGAAAGTTCGCGTATGCACCTCTAGCTCAATAGGTATCACAAATGTATGAACTGTACTAGGAGTGCAATTGCGCAGTTTCAAGCAGATAGCACCAAACACCTTGCCTTCAGAAACAGCTTGCAGTTTTAGCTCTATCACAGAGTTGCTCTTTGAAGGAAGCACCTCCCATTGCTCACTTGGCCTGATATGGATTACTGGCCATCCAAATTCCTCACTGCTTGCTGTATACCAGTTGCTACCTGAAGAAGATAGCTCCAATGCTCCATCGAAGGGACCTAGCTGGCAAACAAGGTGAGAAGAATACCTTGTGCTCTCCAACGAAGACATCCAAACAGCCACTTCCTCAACATAGAGAGTATCATCATACGGGTTGTATATCGATAAGTTCCTCTCTAGCTGTCCACCAATCACAACATCTATTCCTGTCAATGGCAGTATCTGATAGGGCAAACTGACAGCCATGCCCTTTGCATGTATAATGAATCCACCAAAATTTGTCTGCACAACTAGATGTGCTGATGAAGAGCCCAACAACTTTGGCAAGAAAACGAAGGTGACTGTGGCATTATCCCCAGGCTGCAGCTCCAGATCCTCATAACCATACACATAAAACTGGGGGTCAGTGCTGAATGGCTCATACAGGCGCAGGGCACTGTTGTTGTTCAAATTCACCACGGTCAAGTTGGCCTTGGTTGCGGCATACAAGTCGCTCCTGCCCCAATCCAGCAGCGGGGGGTAAATTTCCACATTCATCGACAAGGGACTTTGAAGACCACTCGGGTCGGCATCTGTGGCCGTGCCATCCACCTCCATGGGCACCCCAGCTGATGCCCGCATCCAATTGTCAGGCACGAGAGGGGCCTGGCACGACGCGACATTATACCTCGCTCTAGCATCGTCGTCTTTCCCCAATCCATTGCGCGCCCGCGTGAACGACGAGTCAACAGAAGAGCAAGTTACCATGCCTCCGCCGCCGGACATCGGGAAAGACAATGGCAGAGGCGATGGCCCCCAGTCTCTTGATATCTCCAAATCCGGCGCCTTGGTGCCATCCTCGCTTGCAAGCAGCATCTGAGCCACCGAGGACGAAAAGCAGAAGGAACTCCGGTCTGCACAGCCATCCCGGAAGCTGAGACAGCGACCGTCCCCATCAGCCCCGTCACCCTCGTCAGCGCAATCCTCCGCCGCCGCGGCCGACACGGAGAAAACAAGGAGCATCAAGGTCAAGCAGCATAGCGCAACCAACGAACCCCTGCAAAAGAGAAACCCAATACGCCGCCGCCGCAAAAAGAATTAGCACACGGCTGCAGTTGATCGCCGAATAGGGAAAGTGGTAACGAATAGCAAGCAGCTCATCGCCAACAAAACCTCAGAATATAAAATAAAACATACACAAGAACCTTAAAGAGAAAAAAATCGATACTTTTGAGCGGTTGAAGCACGGATCAAGCTTAAACCACCCAACAACACAACTTCAGAGAGAGGGAAAACGAAAGAGCAGTTTGTTCGCTTCAGGATTACAACAAGAAACAGACAGAAAAGGATGACAACGGGAGTTGGAGGAGTGGAACTCACCCGGAGACGGAGGAGCAGGAAGGCGCCGCCGGCGAAGAGCGGCGGCGGCGGCCGCTCATGGCGAAGGAAGCATGCGGCGGTCGAGACTTCACTGTGGTGACCATGGGAATCCACAGCGGAAAATGGAAAAAACGAAAAAAAAAATAGAAAAAGGAGAGGAGGGGAGGGGCAGAGGCAGGCAGAGCCGCAGCGGGGGAATGAAAAAGAAGGAAGGCGAAAAGAAAAGGAGGAAAACAAATGAGTTGGGTGTACAGTAGGTTGGTTTTGGTCCCGAAAGAAAATCTGAGACTTTGCAGTTGAATTGACCGTTTTGCCCCTGTTTCCTTTTTAGGTCTCCCAAATGGGTGGAACACTCGAACTAGCCATTGTTTAGTTTCTAAAATTTTCCCCTAAATTTACTATGCAAAAAGAAGATTCTCCATCATATCAAAATGTCGGCACATGTATGGTGTACTAAATGTAGATGAAATTAAAAACTAATTATACAGTTTTGTTGTATTTTACAAGACGAACATTTTTTAGCCTAATTAATCAATGTTTGGACAATTTTTACCAAATACAAACAAAATTGCTACAGTGCCGAAACAGTGTTTCTCCAAAGTTTGGCAGACTAAACAAGGCCCTAGTTACGAGAACCGTAAGGCCTTGTTTAGTTCAGAGAATTGGTGTTAGAATTTCTGTAGCATTTTGTTTGTATTTAGTAAAAAATATTCAAATTTTGACTAATTAGAC
>JAKNSH010143510.1:0-12023 GCA_027790015.1 Cymbopogon flexuosus | reverse complement strand
GACCAAGTGCTCTGTGTCCTTTAGTGTAGTTGGTCTGTGTCCAAACATTTGGCACTTTTTGCAGTGCTTGACCAAGTGCTCTGTGTCCTTTAGTGTAGTTGGTCGGTAGAATCCCATCCTGAATGCTTTTGCTACCAATGTTCTTGACGCGGCGTGGCTTCCACAACGTCCTCCGTGTATTTCATCCAAGATTTCTACTCCTTCTTTTGTCGTGACACATTTTAAGAGTACTCCTGATGATGCTGCTCTCTTGTAGAGTTTGTCTCCAACTAGTACGTAGTTCTTGCTTTTCCTTACGATCTTGGATGCTTCAGTTTTGTCACTTGGTAGCTTATGATCTCTGAGGTAGTCGATGAATATAGGTCTCCAATCCGGTGACACGAACTGGTACCGAAGGAGGGAGAGTAGCGCGCCGCCAAGAACTGAGGGAGTGAGGGGGAGAGGAATGGGTGGGACCACGGAGAGTGAGGCTCTAGCATGACGGGGAAGAGGAACGAGCGTGGAGGCACGAACGGAAAACATGAGGTGCAGAAGTGGAGGCACGGATGCAGAAGGATATATTAGTTTTCTTACCGGGTCCACCTATCTTATGAAATAAATCGCAACAAATTAGTAATTGGGCCTATGGAGAGGAAAAGGCAGAAACAAAAAAATCCAGAAATTTTGGCAATTAAATAATAGTTACATATGTGAATCTTTTAAGCAAACTGTATGGTTAGTTTTTTTTATTTTGTCTACATTTAATACTCAATGCATGAACCGCGAGAGAAGCAAATTTCTTTTGGCAACTAAACAGGGCCGCAGATTGAGATTGGCACGATCGAGACGGCAGGCAACAAAACAACCACCATCCCGATACAACAACGGCTTCAATAGCAACAGCAAAGGTCTGTTGCTATATCATTTGGCAACGGATAGTCCATTGCTGTACACCCCCTTCAGCAACGGATTGTCCATGGCTGTTTAAAGGTTATAGTGTAGTGATTCAGCCTCGGCAAACTATGCGAAATTTGGCTTTGCAATCATCGTCATCCTCGTTTGTGTTATGATGATACAGATGATTTTGCATGGGCGCCACCCCGGCCCAACGCTGAAATTTTGATGACACGGGGTGGCATGGCAATGGCATGTTGTGGCACGCATGGTATGGTGAGCAACTGTTGGGGAAATGAAAGGAGGAAAGCACAAGAAGCCATTGGCGCAGCGTGGCCATCGGTTCAGGTGCGCGCAATTCAAGGCTCGGCCACGCAAAGCCTATGAGGCCGTGAGCCATGCATGCTTGTTGCACGCAAATGTCACCATGTAATTTATTACCTTGGTCTTGGGTTGGGTCGCTTTTCACAATTCTTGATTGAAACCCTGCCCCTCCCCTCCATTTGTTTGCATTTTGTACTCTTCCATTGTATACTGAGTAGTACTAATTCTATTTCAAATTATAGTTCGTTTGACTTTTTCAACTTCAAATTTGACCACTCGTCTTATTCAGGAATTAGTACAAAATACCACTTTTTTTTGTTGTGGTATGCTTTATCAATAAATTTCTACAAGAATGGCTTAAATTTGACCATATTTGCATAATTTTTTTGAATAAGACGAGTGATTAAATTTAGAGTTAAATAAGACAAGTATTGTATATCGTTCCACGTTGCTGATGGCTTTTGTTATTCCTACTAAAAGATGCAGAGGAATATAAAAGATGCAGAGGAATACTAATGTAGCATGCATATACTACACGTACTACATTGAGAGAGTTTTTTTATTGCTATATTGAGGGAGTTATGATTTACTATGGTTGTCGGCACAGAAACTACTCCCATTGTATCTTGCTTCGAGACGAGTGGTCATATAATTCAATTCAACGCCATCTGGGTCCCACCCAGTCCCTTGGTCCCACTGGTCATTTACTTGTGGATCTGCGGTACATCCATAAAATAGAGTGAAATGTAGTATGATGTAGTTTTTTTATGCATACACAGCACAACTAAAGCTATGTCATGCGTACACAGCACAGAGAGGCCTATTATCAGAGTTTCAGTTCGTCATCCTGTCAGAGATAAGCCTGTTGTATGATGTAGTTTTTTTTATGGATGGTGTATAATGTAGTTAATCACCAAATGATGCCTCATGCATTTTCTTAGCTCTTTATTTCGTTTGTTCACGTAATGCAAGTAGTATTATCACTCTGGTTTTTAACGTAGAGTGCATTTTTAGCTATCCGACTTCATCTATCAACAGATAGAATTAGACCAATTATTATAAAGTTTCGCCCGAGGGCACAAATGCGGACTACAGAAAAAGGTTTACAGCCAACCATATGAAGAACCAAAACAAAATAGAGATTTGACTAAACAAGACCAATATGTCTTGTAGATAACCATCCATTAGAACTACAAAATTGGAGAGCTGAAGTCTCTAGATGCTGCCAGCGAGGGTCAGCGGCTCCCGTATCTCATCACGCCGCTGCAATCTTGCCCATTTCCAGAGCCAGTGTTCCCCTGAAAGAACCTGCAAAAACGATTTTGGTCTGCATTTGTCAAAAACCACCTCATTCCTTGTTATCTAAATAGCCCAACAAAGCGCAGCTGCTGCTGTTAATAACAATGAATTATACTTTCTGGTTGCTATTTTTGACCATCTAATGAAAAGGTCATTCATATCATGGGGTGGAGAAATTCCAAAAAGCATATGTACAACGCAACATAGGAATTTGGCATAAGTACATACAATCTAAAAAGAGATGTTGCTTGGATTCTGGAGAATGGCAGAAGCAACATTTCGTATCACCATTCTAGTTTCTCATAAATAAGTTATCCTTAGTTAAAATCAGCCCTTTCTTTAGACACCACAGAAAAACTTTTATTTTTATTGGTACTTTAATTTGCCATACGTCTTGTGACACTCTAACCCCATTGTTAATTAACACAACATACATAGACCTGACAATAAAGCTTTCAAATGTGTTTAAACCCCACAAAAAGACATGTCTTTCTCCTAGTAAGCTAATATCCTATAAAGAATCTACAATTCTATGCCAATATCTTAGGTTCGCCCTCACTAAATTTCTTTACATTCCTTCTTCATTCAATAACTTAAATAACTATTTACTTAATAAGCATTTGTTTTGTGTATCTATGTTTTGTATGCCTAACCCACCATATTCTTTGGGTTGACACAAAACTTCCCATTCAACCAATCTATATTTTCATTTGTGCTGGTCACTTTGCCAATAAAACCGTGACCTGAAACAGTCTATTTTTTGTAATACACCTTTCGGTAGTTCAAAAAAGACATCATGAGCATCGGTAAACTTGATAGCATCGAGTTTATCAAAACTAGTTGGCCCTCCACTGTAAGCATCTTCTCTTTCCAGCCACTAAGTCTCTTTTCGATTCTATCCTCAATTGCTTTCTAGTCTTTGTTGTTTTTCCTAGTGTTCATAGGTAACCCAAGGAATTAAAGGGATATTTACAAATCACACACGCAAATAATTGTGAATAAAACCTTTCATGATCTTTTGCTTTGCCAAAACAAAATATTTCACTTTTGTGAAAGTTTATTTTAAGCCCGATAGCTGTTCAAAGGTGGTAAGCAGTAATTTTATGTTCACCACTTTTTCGACATCATGACTCATGAATACTATTGTGTCATCCGCATACTGAAGGATAGACAACCCATCCTAGATTAGATTGGGAATAACCCCATTGGCCTGTCCTGCTTCCCTTGCTCTAAGAATCAGTATGGCCAACATATCAACCACTATATTAAATAGTATGGGCGACATTGGGTCACCTTGCCTTAAGCATTTTCTTGTTTGGAAGTAGGAGTCTAATTGATCATTAACTTTCATGTTAACATTACCTGCTTGTGTGAAATTTTCCACCCATTCACACTATTTTTGAGAAAACCCTTTCATCCTTAATATTTGTTGTAGAAAGCTCCATTCTACCTTATCATATGCCTTTTCAAAGTCAATTTTGAAAATGACCCATCCTTTTTTTGGAGTGGAGTTTGTGTATCGTTTCATGAAGTATTACTGCATCCTCCATAATGTTTCTTCCTAGCAGAAAAACCATTTGGGTTGGTCAAATTATCTTCTAAGCAATGGTAGATAATCTATTGGTCGCGACTTTAGTGAAGATTTTGAAAGACACAATTAGCAAACAGTGTACCGCTGGATCACTTTCGCATCCTTCTTTTTAGGTAAAAGAACTACAGTCCCAAAATTAAGGCAATTAAGTGGTAAACTCCTTGATGGAAATCCATAAACAGAGCCATCAAATCATATTTTATTAGGTTCCAAAAGACCTGATCAAACTCTAGAGGGAAACCATCATGTCCAGGTGCCTTATTATGTTCCATTTGGAAAATCACAGCCCTCACCTCCTCTTGAGAGAAGGTATCTATCAAACACTCATTTTCCAGCTAACATACCTGAGGGATGTCAGCAGTTTGTGACTCGTCCAACATAATTTGCATGTCAGATGATGGCCCAACAAGTTCTTATAATAACTGGTGATATGCTCTTTGAGTTGAGCATCACCACTTATTATATTATTATCATCCTCTAGCTGAAAAATACGAGTTTTTCTGTGTCTACCATTAGCTAACAAATGATAATATTTTGTATTCGCATCACCTTATAAGAGGTGTTTGGCTTTAGCCCATTGGTACCACTTGAGCTCCTCCTCCCAAAATAACTCCGCCAACCTCTCATTTAGCACATGTTTTAAGCCTAGTTCAAATTCACTAAGTGTAATATTTTTCACCTTTTTGTCCAGCTCATCTAGCTTATTTGAAATTGTTTGCTTTTCTTTCTTGTACGCACCACTCACATTCTTTGTCCAACCTCTGAGATGTTGATGAAGCTGTCTAATCTGAGCTTGCCACTTCTCTATAGGTGAGCCAACAACTAGTGTATTGTTCCACACATCACTAACCATCTCACAAAAACCATCTCTCAAAAACTAGCCCAATTCAAATTTGAATTGAGGTTGATAAGATGAGGATGGGTTATTTATAGATAAAAGTAGGGGTTTGTGATCAGATAGTTCTCTAGTTGATGCAAGTACAGTGGTATGCGGGTATTTAGTATGTAGTCTGTGCAGACTAGGACTCTATCTAATTTTTCAAATGTTTGATTCTGCAGATGATTAGCCCAAGTGAATTTTCTTCCTGACATTTCTATTTCTCGACGATTTAAAGAGTATATGGCGACATTAAACATGAAAGACCATCTATCATTATAGTTGTCATTATTTTTCTCATTCCGTCATCCAATAATATTAAAATCGCGACCTATGATAATAGGTGGAGCTTCTTTAGAACTTACCCGCACAACTTTGGATAAGAATTGTGATTTTTGATCCATCTGTGCTAGTCCGTATACCAATATCAGATTAAACTTAAAATCATCCTCCCTATGTCTAATCTTGAACCGTATGAAAAAATCCCCTACCTCAATTTCCCTTATGTCGAAAGTTAGCAAATGAATACCTAGAATCATACCACCGGATCTACCTGGTGGAGCCATGCAATGCCAAAGGAAATCTCTGCCTGCGCAAATATTATTCAGCGTGGATTGCGGAAAATTAGCTCTCCCGGTTTCCGATAAGGCAATGAAATCTAAGTTTTTTTTCTTTTGTTAGTTTCGAAAGAAATTTATATTTTTTACAATCAGCAAACTCATTGCAATTCTAAAATGTCTTTCATCTGGAAAAACTCTTAGTTTTATTCCTCTGTAAAAGACGAGATCCTCTCTTTGAACCATTCTTTTGTGATATAGGGGTTTGTAGACACTTAGGATCACAATCCCCATCACCAAGTCCTTCTGAGATCTCATAACAAATTACATTCAGAGCTTCCAAATCAATGTTATCTTCATTAGAACAAACTATTGAAGCATCATCAACCACTAAATTGTTTTCCTCCACTATTTTTTAGCTTCAACTACCCTAGCTTTTTATATCTCTCTTAGGGAATTTAAAAAATTGAGGACATTTAGTTCATTATCTTCTAGGCTAATTCCTAAATATTTAGTGGAACTTAGCAAATAAGAATCATTGCAAGAAATAAAAGAGCAAGGCTGAAGTTCTTTAACTTTATCGGACTACCTCTAGGTTCTTGCGAGCCTTCAATTTAGCTGCTTTTTCCATTGAGTCTTGATCCACCATAGCTGCATTCCTCTTGCTTGATCTCAGGTGACACTATCCCACCATTTTGCACTTTGATTTTGTTCAAAAGCCTAGAGTCATTAATTGGATTCAACTGGTTGGCCTTCCACTGGCCAGTACCATCTGGAGACACAACTATCATTGGTTTTTTACTTGTCTCTGTTACTTTGGTTTGAGCGTTCAATGCATCATCGGCATGAACTGTTGCTGAAAAGTACCACCACTAATAGGTGGTTGTTTGGCAGAATCATTTTGCGGTGCCTGATGCTCATCTTTTTTGCCATCAATCTTCATATCTTTGTAACGTCCTGCCTCCTCGAGGCCGGACCCGCTTACATCTGGCAGCTTAACTAGGACATAGACTATCCTCACAGACCAACACCAGTCTTTTCTGCGTACTTTGTCCTCACTCATGCGCACCCGGGAAGAACTTCCCGGTCGGTCACCCATCCCTAAATTGCTCAAAGCCAAGCACGCTTAACTTTGGAGTTCTTTAGAGATGAGCTTCCAGAAAATAAGTTGCAACTTGTTGGTATGAGTATCCTATTAATCCTATTAAGCCCTAGGCCGGGTGTTACAATCTTCATTGGGTTTTCCTCATTTGGTTTTTCTTATTAGGCATCTTCCATGGTAGAGTCTATCAATGCGGGACCCTTGGGGTTCCTCATCACCAATACACTAGAAGAGGTGGGCCCGCATCACAGACCCGCAAGCTGACAGAAACTATAGCACGGGGTAAAGCTACGTGCAACATGTCAAGTCCAAGTTAGACACAACGAATAGCTACTCTCCATCGAGGACTCTATCTTTATATCCGACTAAGAACAAAGGAATCCGCAATAGCACCTGAACTATAAAGGGCTGTTGAGGGAACCCCATGTAATAGACGCAACACAGAACCCGCAATCAACACAATACAATGCAAAAAAGCTAAACACCGACTGGACAAAAGGCTATTACTCGACTCCATTGAGGGCCCGAACCAGTTTAAATTGTTTGTCTCTTTGTGTTCACCGCCGAGTTCCATGATTTGTCGAAGTCTGAACAACTATCTCAGGTACCCCCATGGCATGCTACCGGTGTTAAAACATCGACAACTGGTGCGCCCAGGTAGGGGCTGTCGATGATTTTTTTCTTGAGAGCTTGGCGGACCTCAACTTCAAGATGACGATTTTGGTGGGGACAACCTTTGAATTCGGTTCTTGGATCTGCCAGACCGGCAATGATGGAAAGCTTCAAAGCCGACTCATGGAAGAACAAGAATTCGATGATGAGATCAAACCCGCTGAGAAGCAAGAACTTGTCAAAAAGGTGGCCAAACTTTCAATCTGGAATCAAGATGGAGAGGAAGACGGGTATGAGACTCAAACAGAAAAGGAAACAAACTACAACTTCAAATACCAAATTCAGAAAAGAAGACTACTCGAATTCCAAGACCACAACAACATAGTAAAGGAGTACGACACAACATCAAAGCCATGTCCGATTCACTTCAGAAAAAGAACTTTTCCAACAGGACTACAAAATTTAGCATTAATTTTTCAGAAATTCAACCAAGAATTAATGGGCTCAAAGTAGAAGATACTGCTGAAAGGACCACAACAAGGACTAATCATGACAGTTACACCTCAAGACTGGATAGTACATTGGCCAAGCTCCTCAAGCGAGAAAAGAACCTTGGCTCAAAATAACAACGAAGATTTACCATACCAGGAAGGAAAAGAAGTAAAAAAATCAAGCTCTGAAAAATCAAGCAGCTCAGATGAGGAGCAACCCACGCATTGGACCAAGAAAAGCCAGAAGAGGTACAAGATATACATGGCAGAAACAATAGAACAACCTCTGATTCCACCGGAGATTCCACACGTACGATCATCAGCTAAATCAGAAGATAACATCTCTGCAAATGATGAAGTTGCAGTAACGAGAGTGAAGAACAAAAACAAGCAAGGATGAAAAAGAACAAATTAAGACTGGGGAGAAGAAACGGGGCCAAACAAAGAAAACAATCTTGGATCAAGTACAAAGCAGAATTCGTTGAATTCGTTGAATACAACAACAAGAAAAAGCGAAAGAGAGGTGGCAAAGAACTCCAATAGAAAGAGGATCAAAGAACTCGTAGAAGAACTGGCTATTCTCACAAATAAGGAAAAGGAAAGAGAAGAGTAGAAAAAAGAACCCGCTATTCAAGAAAGACAACCGAAGAGACACCGCAACTAAGGCCGAATGAAGGGCAACCGAAAAAATCATTTTTTTCAAGACTCGGCCCAACTGAGAGCAGTAACAAAAGACGGCCTAAAGAAGGAAGAACTCAGCATGCTTACAACTACCGATTTAACAAAAGATCAAGAAAATTTGATGACGAAGAAGGACAGGGAGAATCTGAGTTTAGAGAAGTAAGAACCAATTTTAGAAGAGCAAGATCCCCTTATTACAAAAATAACCCTACGATAGATTTCCTTCTTTTGCTGGAAGACTACAAACAATACAGTTACCTCATAAGTTCAAGCCATCAAACCACTCCAAGTACGACGGCAAAACAGAACCAAGGCAATGGCTCAGGGTATACTCTTAATCAATCAAATTAATAGGAGGAGATGAGGATATCAAAGCATTGTTTTTTCCTATGGCCTTAGAAGCCATGCCATTCCAATGGTTTGACAAATTAAGGCCACGATCAATCAGATATTGGGAAGACTAGCAAACAATCTTTTGCAACAACTTCGCAGGCATCATAACACATCCAATGACTTCGGCATGAATTGAAAGGACTAAGGCAACAAAGAAGAGAAAATCTAAGAGAATTCTATAGAAGTTCAGAGAATGTAGAGCACAAGTACGTGACATCACCGATAGAGAAGTTATAGAAGCTTTCAACAATGGAATAGCAAGGTGGCAATTCAAATATTTTTGTAATGAAGACCCAAAGACCAATGAAGAATTCAAGAGAGCTGTAGAAAAACTCATATCATCTAAAGAAAAAACCTGAGATAGATTTAATGATAACAGATTCAACGACAACAATCAAGACAGAAGGAACAGTTCAGATTATCGGCCAAATGACAAGAGACTAAGGCAAGATAATATGGCCGCTACAATGGACAACAAGAAGAGGTTCAACAACAACTTCCAGCAATTACAACAATAATTACAACCATAACGATAGCAACTATAATAACAACTACAAAGACCCGGACTTACAAAGCTGAAAAGATGAAGGAATTCAAAAACATGCGTTGTCAAATTCACACTGGATCAGGACACAAGATGGTGGATTGCCAATCATTCAAGAACAACTATGATAGAAAACCCTATAACTATGCATGTAGGGAGGAGAAGAAAGTTGAAGAACCAAAGAAAGAAGAGGTCAAAGTCGAAGGAAATTACCAGAAGCCAGAAAGAGAACTCGCGGTGATATTCTCAGGAATGCCTAGCGCGAGGGGAAAACAACCAATCAAGCTAGCGCAAACAGCAGTTACGGCGGCAGAACTAGCAACGCCAAGATATCTCAATTGGTCTGAATACCCTATACAATTCACAAGAGTAGATCAACGGACAAGTGTAGTTAATGCCGGATGCTACCCTTTGGTATTAGCACCAACAATAGCTGGAGTAACGGTAATAAAAGTATTCATAGATGAGGGTGCAGAACTCAACATCATATTTGCAGAAACTCTAAGGAAAATGAACCTAGACTGTGAAGGACTAATGAAGCCAACAAGCATCTGTTTTATGGAATAGTCCAGGGCAAAGCAGCAATGCCACCTAGACAAATAACAGTATCAGTAAACTGAATCGAGCTCATCAAGTTTGAAGAACCAGACTTCGAATCTTGTTACCACACCATTCTAGGAAGACTAGCACTAACCAAGTTCATGGGAGTACCTCACAATCCGTACCTACTGCTCAAAATGCTAATAAGAAAAGGAGTACTTTCAATAAAAGGAGACCTTAAATGTGCCTTCGATTGCGATGTACAGATAATTCAAATTTCAAAAAATACAAGATATGAAGACAAGCAAGAAGATAGCAGCACTGGCTGAAAAAATCAACCCAGAAGAACTCCAGATACCAGCAAAGAAGCCAAGTAACTTTACACCGCCAAAAGAAGTCACAACAAAAACAATTGACTTACAAACTGGTGATCCAGAGAAGACAATCATTATCAGTGCAAATCTTGATCCAAAATAGGAACTCACGCTCACCAAATTTCTCCGGGACAACAAAGATATTTTTGCATGGAAACTGCTGATATGTCTGGAGTCCTAAGAGATTTGGCTAAGCATATTATAGATGTCAACAAAGGATCAAAACCCATAAAGCAGAAGCTTAGAAGATTTGCACCAGACAGAAAAGCAGCAATAAAGAAGGAAATCACAAAGTTAATGGCGACAGGGTTATCAGAGAGATAATAAATCCGGATTGGCTTGCAAATCCAGTACTTGTTGAGAAGAAGAACTCAAAAGACCTACGTATGTGCATTGACTACACAGACCTCAACAGACACTACACCAAAGATCCCTATAGTCCTCCAAGAATCGATCAAGTAATCAATCAACAGCAAACACTACAATCGTTCTTGGATTATTACTTCGGATATCACCAAATCTCACTAACAAAGAAGATCAAAAAAATACATCATTCACCACACCATTCAGAGCGTATTGTTATAAATCAATGCCCTTTGGATTGAAGAGGCATCATATCAAAGAGCTATATAGCTTATATTGGAACACATATTGGATGAAACATCAAAGCATACATCGATGACATGGTGGTCAACACAAAAGAACCAAGCTTAGTAACAGAAGACCTTTAAGTGACCTTCAAAAATCTAAAAGCATGGAGGTGGAAGCTAAACCCAACAAAATGTGTGTTTGGAGTACCATTGTTGACGGTAGTTATACCATGTTTTTACCCCATCAAAACCGTCAACAAAACATTCATTTGGGAAGGAAACCACCAACCACATAGTGACTTAGGTACAAATAACTTGGTTCCACATGTACTTGTCATTATTTGGTTGCAGGCATACAAAACAGGTATTTGTCAGTGTATCCTAGCTCCTGGAGACAATGTGCAAGAAAGGGGCACAATGGCGGGGTCGGCCGACCCATATTAGTAGCTTGATTTTGATTCTTTCCACAGATGAGATAAACTTTTGTGGCCACTGGATTTTGTAGAAATGTCGATGCAACAAGGGATAAAAACTTGGGACTTATGAGTCTGCAACCAAGCCTGTTGCTTTTTTTTTTATGAGGCAATCAAGCCTGTTGCCCGTTTACTTCTGGGACCCCAAAGTCTCGGGGATCCATCCTGCTGAAAATTTCCGGTGTGAAGACTTCGGGAACTTCAATTCAAATGCAATTATTTTTGTTTATGCTTCAAGAAGAACTGTCAGATTTGGATGATTACAAAATCCTGAGTTAGTCGTACTCCCTGATTCCTCACATCAGATTTGGTCCTAGTCCTGAGTTGGCGCTGCGTCCCTTTCTGTCTGTGCATATACTTGGTTCGTTCGTTTCTACTGCTCGCATTCTGCTTATATTTGTTTATCTTTTTTCCCCCTGGCGAACACCCAACGTGTTCATTTTGATTCATCATAGTAGCAGCTTCGTGGAGCTGTCAAAACAAACTTGGTACATGTTTGGAACGTGGGATTCGTTTACTGGATTCTCACGGTACATGACATGAGGAGGAGACCGACGTGCTCGAATAATGTGATGCTAATATATATTCGTAGTATTAGTCATTTCAAGTCACTTCTGAAATTAGGCTATCCGCACTGGT
The DNA here is from genome assembly GCA_027790015.1 of Cymbopogon flexuosus. Lineage (NCBI taxonomy): Eukaryota > Viridiplantae > Streptophyta > Magnoliopsida > Poales > Poaceae > Cymbopogon > Cymbopogon flexuosus. The sequence goes on along the minus strand of JAKNSH010143510.1, from coordinate 63 downwards.
ACCCTGTAAAGGGTCCTCCAGTACCCGTTTCCAGGAAATATCGCTGCACCGGGGTACTGGGAG
>JAKNSH010143460.1:0-12700 GCA_027790015.1 Cymbopogon flexuosus | reverse complement strand
CCCGGTTATCAAAATTTTTTACTCTATACACATTTCTTCCGCACCCATCGTACTTTACATCTCATACTCTATATCAACCGCCGATAGTGGGACCCACATATTTGTAAATAGATTTTATCTAAATATATTTATATGAGATCTTTTTTGAAGAATTTATTGAAAAGAATTCAACGGTGTAATCGGAATTTAATTTGATTTTGTGGTTTGTGAGTTAAAACATTTTTGAGTTAGTTGAAGTGGTATGGCCCACCTCTAGATTCTCTGGTGCATGCGTGCGCTCCGTCGTGCGTGGTGTCCGTTTGCTCTAAAGGAATTCTTCAGGAGGCATTTACAGTATGCAGTGCAGTCATTCTAAGGGTTGAATCATCTCTAGGCACCTCCAGAAGTGGCGATTGAGCTCTGTGGAGCACTTGAGCCTTCTGTCAGCCGAGATCGTTTGAGGTGAGCGAGTGCGGTTGAAGTCGTCCATCGCAGGCACGATCGTCATGTCTACGCTAGTAGAAATCTGCACATACATGACAAACAACTTTCATCACTACAGAGGCCAAATCTATTAAGCCAGTTTAATAAAGTACCTATTGAATTGGAAAAAATATTTTACATATTTGTTTACAGAAATAAATTGTCTTGTTTCTTCCATAGAATCTTTTCAAACTACAAACCAGTTAAGTTTGAAAAAAAAAATACTTTAAACCAATTTAATAAGGGTTTTGCTAGCATTTGTTCAAAAAATAACTAGAGGTATGAGATGAAGATCTAACGGATTAGATGTATGATTCTTCAAGCAAGATCAAAGGATCACGTTATCACCTCAATAAAAGGTTTTATGAAAAGAGATTTAATTATCTATTGAATTGAAATAAATTGTTTAGAAAACTTCTGAGCGCAAGAACCGAACTGCTGTCTGGCCTTGTTTAGATGAAAAAAGTGAAGCCGTAAAATACTGTAACATTTTCGTTTGTATTTGACAATTAGTGTTCTATTATAGGCTAATTAGGCTCAAAAGATTCGTCTCGCAAATTATAAACAAACTATGTAATTAGTTAATTTTTTACCTACATTCAATGTTCTATGCATATGTCTATATATTCAATGTGATGTGGAATCTTGTAAAGTTTTGGAATTCGGTGGCACTAGCGCCGGACGCTGGCACCGTCCGGACGCCCGCGCGGCCTGGCCACATACTGCTATAATTAGCCTGCGCCTGCCTCTAAGCCTGAGGTTTGTCCGCCGCATGCTGCTTCGCTTCTCTTCCCTTTCATATTGCGCATGCAGCTGGGGTAGGGGTAGCAGCCACGCACGTGTCTAGCACTCTAGCATGCTGCTGCTTGCTTCGTTCTCCTTCCGTGGTGTGCACCCATATACAGTACGTGCATGCAGGTGTTGACCGGCCACGCTCACTTCGTCTTTGTAAGAGATTAAAAACGAACATATGTATATGACCATTGCAACATACTGCAACATAGGTCTTGAAGAGCTAAAACATTTGAAAACATACACTTCAACATATGAGTATATTCATTGAAACATACTCTACACAAAACATCAAGATAAAACATTGCGCATATACCTGCTTCCCGCGTCTGCTAATGAAAACACTTGATGCAACACACATTTATAGCCCTTGCAACATATACAATATTCAATTAAATTAATTGGAACATACTCCTACATATGAAGCATCTGAGACATTTAAAATATACAGTTGCAACATACTAGTACAACATATCAAACATACAGATGAAACACCTGCAACATGCAGATGAAAACGTACGAAACTAGGGCCTGTGGTACCAAGGTGGTCAGTGCGCAGCTCATCGAGACGACAGCTGCAGGTCTGACTGCTAGCTGCTTCTCTCTCGTCACATCACATGCATGCTACTGTATAGTGGTCAGGCCAACCTGCTCCTATGGCCCATGCAACAGTGTGTGCAACTGCGACGAGTCGGACCGCTTTGATGGTCATGCGCGTGGGTTAGACCGCTTTCTTGGTCATAGCGCCGCACCCGTGGGGTCCGTCCGGATGCCGCGGACGGGACGGACGTCCTGATTCCAGGATTACGAATTTGGAAGGAAACTAAACAAGGCTTTGTTTGGATTGCTCAAAATTCCAAAAATTTTACACTCTCTCCCCATCACATCAATTGATGGACGTATGCATGGAGCATTAAATATAGGTAAAAAAATAACTAATTGCACATTTTGGTTGTAAATCACGAGACGAACCTTTTGAGCCTAGTTAGTTCATGCTTGGACAATAATTAACAAATATAAACGAAAGTGCTACGGTGTCAAATTTTCTGACTTTTGCAATTTGGATATACTCCCTCGTTCACCCTAGCGTTCGGGTTACCCACAAAGTTCGGGTTGGATAATTCGGGTTTTGAAAAGTTCGGGTAATGAGAATCGTTACCCGATAATAGCCCTGAAAAAAGACTACCCGGAAGTTCGGGTACGGGTTCGGGTATACCCAATGTACCTAAAATATAAGAAATCGCGATGACTCCGATGTGGTTGTTGTCTTCAAGCTCTATACCCGCGTGGAGTGGCGTGGTGACCCTCTAAGGGTGGCGCGCGGTGTCCTGAGCAGAGGAGGGGTGAGAGAGTATGGGCGGTTCCGCAGTTGACGGCAGGCCGACGATGGAGGAGGGCAGGAGGCGTGGTGCCTGGTTTCGGTGAGGTCCGCTGTGGTGCGGTGGCGCCGAATGCCTTCTCCGCGCGCGGATAATCTGACTCAGGCTCCGCACGCGGCGACTTCGTGCGTTGCCCGACGTCTTATGCCGCACGCCCCTGTCGGCCTTCAGTAGTTGCGGCGGCTAGGGTTTCTATTTTGGGAGAGAACGCTCGCGAGATAGGAGAGGGAAGAAGTGAGGTCGGCCTGCGATGTAGAGTAGCGGAGGTGGGATTTGGCCTAAGAAGGATTGCTCGGCCTGCTCGGTGATTCACTGAAACTACGGGTAGTTCGGGTAGGAGTACCGGGTAGTATTACCCGAATTACTCAAACTAATATCGAGTAATAAGATTCGCTATCCGAACTTTAGATCGGATACTACGGTTTCGGGTAGTTCGGGTTCTGATATGATTCGATGTCCCGATCTTCACAACGTAGGATGAACACCATATAACTAGTTTCAGAGAATCAAGATAACTTGCTGCAAGCAGCGATAACTAGTGCAACTTAGTAAAAAAACTCAAAGCCAATCACCATCTTTAACCGGCAACCTGAATCGAGGATTCGCCCAACCACACTCTCAAAGAACCAACCAACACAGCCTACAATCAATCAAGACGAAGCTTGAAGGGAGTAGGAGCACCAATTGGGAGCGGATGAAGTCGCCGCTTCTGTAAATCCCGCGAAGGAAATCACAAGAGCAAAAGGATAGCGATTTCTCTCAATATTTGTTAGCACTCAGCTGAACAAAAGGGGTTCTGTATTCGATTCTCAAAAAACTTAGATTATAAGTATAGGGGGTATTTATACTAGCAACAACCCTGCTAGATAGGTGGAAACTAGAAATAAAATAACTCTCATCGAGATGCCTTTCTGGAGAGTTTCCACGTGGCTATTGGGTTTCTGTGCAGTCTTCAATGTTTTGGCAATATCTCCACCTTGGAATCTCTAAATAACGCACGGTTTGTTGCATTGGAAACTTAACTTGATAAGGTTTCACACCATGTGCAGCATGTACCACGAAATATTGTAGAATGATATAGTTTTGCACAGGAAATTGATCATCAGACTGTCTGTCGACCGTCTGACCAGTTTGCACTAAATATGGTCGCCAGACCCAATGGAACATCCAAACCGGTCGACACTTGATGCATTGGAAACTAGACTTACTAAGTTTTCCAACAAGCCCCCATGGGCCTTCATAGCATTTGTGAAGAAAAAGTTATGACTTATGACTGATTCTTCTAGACGGTTTTGTCACACTGGATTGACTCGAACGTGATTCTTCTTTGTAGTCTACTCTTGGTGTGTCCATGTCATCCTCCTTGGTAAACCTGAGCAATAACAACATGCAAGTTTTAGACAATATATAATTCTCATTAACATTAAAATGAATTTCATAAAGTAGCGCGTGCACCTTTTGTTGTAGCTTCTTGGCTTGGTTACGTGTAATCGGTCCATCAAATACTTGGGCTGGTGTTGATGTAGGTGATACTTGGGTTGGAGTAGCTAGATTTGGAGGTTGTAATATGTTGTCGATTGGCGTGGTCATATCAGGTTTTGTTCCAGGTATTTTGGGTTCGGGTAACGGGCGGTGGGTATTTTGCCCAGAGTGACCCTCCGTCCCAATAAACATGCAATTCTCACATCCTGAGGAGTCAAACATCGTGAACTTTGACCAAAATTATATAAAAAATACTAACACTTATGAGACAAAACAAATATCGTTAGATCAGGTATGAAATATATTTTTATAATTAATTTATTCTAGGATATAATTATTAATACTTTTTGTTATAAACTTGGTCCAAATTGACATACTTCCTTCGGTAAAAAAAATATTAACATGCTTTAACCGGCACGCTTCCCATAATTACATTGATCAATGGACGGATGGAGTAATTCAAACATGACCAAGTCAAACCGGCGGATGTCAAATCTAAATATTCACTCCGTCCCATTGAAAGTGTCAGCTTAAATTCCGTGCCATCTTATTTGATCTTTCGTCTTATTTATAATTTTTGGACAAATATCATTTATCTTGTTATGACTTATTTTATCATTACAGATAATTTGATAATAATCTATTTATTTTATGATTTGCAAAACAATAAAACGAATGGTAAAAAAAACGACGGACAGAGTGAGTAGAGTGTTTTTTTTTCTTTTTTGACAAGAGAGTGAGTAGAGTGTTGAAACTGCTGCGAAAATTTCGGCCGCCGCGCTGTTGCCCCAGGCGCGCCAGTCGCTAGAGTCACACTCGCCTCGCGCCCCCTCCGCAGTCACGACTATTCCCCTCCCAATTCTTTCTCATCTAAAATTCCCCACGGGCACTGAGGGATCGACGTGCCCGGCGGACAGCGGCGGCGCCAACGTCAGTTGCTCAGTTCGTCGCCCTCCCCCTGCCACGCCGCCAGCTGCCCAGGCGGCTAGGCCATCCCCTGCCGCCGCCGGCTGCCCGCTGCCGGAGGCCACCGGCCAGGACCGCCGCCGGCTCGGGCTGGCGCGATGAGACGCCGGGCTGGGCCACGGCCGACACCGCGCTGCCCAGCTCACCAGGCTGAGGTGCCACCTCATCCCGTCACCGCGTCGCCCCAGCCCCCTGCTGCCGGCTGCGCCGGCCCGTCAGGCCGTCACCGCCCTGCCAGCTCGGCTGGCCAAGCGCCCCCGAGGCCCCTGGCCATCGCGCCGGATCGCGCTTCCTCTCTGTTGTCGTTGATGAGCTTCATCCGGGTGAGCTCACCTTCTTATTCCTTTCTTGTTGCGGTGCGAATCTGAGCACTCAAACCCTAACCAGCTATTTGGTTATCTGTGTTCAGATCTTCTGCGGACGCGGACTGCGAGCTCTTCACTGCCTGCGGCTTCACCGTGTGCCGCCCCTGCTACGAGTACGGGCGCAACGACGGCACCAAGCAATTTCGCCTAGTGAGCAGGACGGCACCCAGGCAGGTTCACCTGGCTAAGGCGCAAGGACGAAACCAATCAGGTTGTTGCATTTTAATCGCTAGGAGTAGGTAATAATTTAGTGTTTGGCAAATTTATCCAGATTTTGTAGTGTTAAATTGTGTTACATGCTGCCAAGAGCAACGAATAAGAGTGGAATTTGTTGGCTTCAACCAAGGCCGAATATCATTCCTTGCTCAATTGTGTTCTGTTGTTTAGGGAGCCCACGAGTGCACAGTGAGGAAAATGAGGATGTCAATGCTGATGATGTGAGTGACTACAACTACCAAGCATCTGGCAACCAGGATCAGAAGCAAAAGATTGCTGAGAGAATGCTCACCTGGCGGACAAACTCAGGTGGCAGTGATATCTTGGGCATGTGAAGTACGACAATGGTGAGATCCCTTGTGGATATATCCCATCATTAACTCATAGCCAGGTTGGAGTTGAAACTTTAGACTTTTAAGGTGATTGTGTTAAATACAGTTCAGAAGACAGAACTAATATGCAGTTCCTCCATATGATTTGTTTTTACAGATCTGAGGAGAGATTCCTGGAGCCTTCCCGGATCATATGATGTCTTCTGTTGGGAACATTGGCAGGCGTGGACATCAATTTCCTTACAATCATTCTCATATGTTTATCAATCATCAATATCTCATGTTTTGTTGGCTATTGCTGCATCTGCTATGATCTAATTTCTGCATCTTGGTTTGTATCAACGAACCCAATGAGGGAGTTCTCTGGTAGCCTTGTTAGTGTTGCATGGAAAACAAGAGATGGATGGAAAATGAAGGACAAAGTTGCAATTCCTGTGACTGATGGGACAAGCATTGCTCCATCAGAAAGGCGTGGAGTTGCTGACATTGATGCTTGTAAGATGTCTTAATGTAAGTTTGCATATGCTTGTGTGTACCTTTCGCGAGCTCCAAATGCACTAATAATTTCTGTTTTGTCCATTATCTCTAATAGCATTGTTAACAGTAGTTTGCACTTTGGTGTGTTTAATTGTAAATCTAGGACAGTTTGTCAAATCATGCCTTTTGAACAAATTTTATGCAGATCACTTATTTCAGACAAAATGATTATACAGCCCATCACTATCAAAAACATGTAATACACTCATGATACTTATACATTGTTGATTCAGGTCTTCATCAGGTTCGACACCCCAGAGCAACTTGTTGTTTTGCTCCCTGATGTACATCAACAGGTGCTGTATGTAGTTCCTTCTCTTTGTTAGTTCTCTGAACAATACCTCTACAATTTTGCTCCACACTTTTCATCACCACAAGCAAAGCAAGCAGCAGCTGTGAGCTCTCTGCATCCAGACACTTGAAATAGCAGCTTGTGATCTGCTACAGTAAAGCAATACTGTAAAGCTATATAGTATTGCATAATTGTTAATGGCTTGTGAACTGATAGCATGTTAGTGATTAAGCTTCTATGATTTGTCCAAACCTAAACTGACATAACCATTATGACTTGCTAATTTTATAGAAAATGTAATTTACAAATATTTTTTACTATATATGCCGCAACTCTTGTTAATTTTGTCAAGGCAGAAAGACAAGGCCAATTTTAAGTGCATGAATCTTCATTTTAAACTGACATTGTAAAGGTTCCTATGATTCAAACTCTACTTCATAGTTTTAACTTAATCAAACAATTGTAGCAAACATGTTGAGTCAACATAGGCGGTAAGAAAAAGAGTGATGTCGGATATATTCCCCTGATACCATACCTAAAGTGCGGTTGCAGTGGCCTGTGTGGTGAACTAGTGATGATAGATACTTGGGTTGATTCCTTCCGGTTCAGGCATGGCCATAAGATGACCGCAGATGATCAGGCCTGTTCAAGCTAAGCAATTGATAAGCATGCATATTCACGTATACCACACCAGGAGCCTCTCCTGGATGATAGCACCATACCCATAGACAAGCACACGTCGGCGCCACTTTTGTAGAGAAAGCGCTAGCATGCAATGCCATTTCACACACCTGGATTGCATGTAGGCATGGACTCTACTCATGTGTATTCATGCACAGTGTGATGTATTGATATGGATCAGAACAGGGCTCTACTAAATCAGTTCCTTTGAAAGTAAGGAATTGAAAAGGAAAATATCCCTTGCATGCATGCATAAATCAAGGGGTCGTCACCGCCTGTCCTTGGCTGGCTTAGTAACACGCTAGCTGACCATGGTTTTCAAGGCTGGCGCACTCAGACGCACACTTGTCATTGTAACATCTATACATGCACGGTTTCCGTTAGACAATGGGCACAAACGGTCCACGTCATATCATCCAACCGCTAGATACATCAGGATGTACATGGCCACATATAGCACACTGAATCGACACAACGCAACATGCGTGCACCCGTTTGTCCATGCCCCCAAAACGGATCTAGTGGAGAACATGATGTTCTGGCGCTGCAATAATCAACACTAGATCATGATGACCCGTCACTAGCCTGGTTGTCCCAGATGAATGCCTATGGCTGCAACAGCCTCCGCACCTCATGCGAGGCAACAGGGACCCTGCGCCAACCTTCCTGTCCGTAGCCTGCGTCACGAAGGTCTTGCGGCATATAGCCACAACAGCCCTCGGCCCCTGATGCGTGCGCATCTCTACGCGGGCGGCCGCTAGCCGTGCACCCCACTTTTACATCTAAATACAGACAAGGCGACAGCTGGAGCAGTGCTACATGCCTGAGAGGCGCGCGGATGCATACGTCCACAGGCAGGGCAGGCAAACCGGAGGGTGTTCACGGTAGGCTGCATGCTGCACGCAGGTAGTGACATTCCGAAACCCAGGCATCTGTTGCCAGCAGCAGCCGAGGCCCCGGTGGGAAAGCGAGGCCGGGTGCGCATGGCACAGTCGGAAAGAACATAAGTCAAACACCCAATAGAAACTGACATCACCGGAAAAGACGGAGCTAGGAGGCTTCAGTGGAAAGCGGCTCTTGTGAACACGCCTCCTGCCTATTTAAGTCGCGCTGCAGTTCTCGGCTTAGTGCACCATAACAATTCATCCTGCATTCGTCTTGGTGAACGAGAGAGAGACCTAGACTTACTGGTAGGTCAAGAAGATTTTGTGCATGTATGTATGCTTCGTTGTTTTTAGTACTATCTGCAAATTATTCCTTGTTGCTTGATACGGTTGTTGGCTCTTCTCGGATCTGATCGCAGTTAAGGAGCAACTGAACCATGGAAGACCACCACCAGCCGCATCCGGAGATGAACGTTGTCCGTGCCGGTGGCCTCGACCTGCCTCCAGGGTTCCACTTCTATCCAAGTGACTTTGAGATTGTCAAAGACTACCTCATGAACAAGGTGCACAACAGGGACTTCACCTGCGCTATCGGGGAGGTCGACCTAACTAAAACTGAGCCATGGGACCTCCCGAGTACGTAACAAGCAGCCCCGATCTATACTATACATACATATATTAATTGCTCTTGTTTGGTCTGTGCAGTTGATGCATGCTGCTATGCTAGTGATCGAGATGTGGTCTAATATGTGGTGCTTAATTCAATCACATGCTGCAGGGGAGGCAAAAATGACCGAGAAAGAGTGGTACTTCTTCTACAAGAAGGATCGCAAGTACCCGACGGGGCTAAGGGCGAACAGGGCCACAAAAGCTGGTTATTGGAAGGCCACCGGCAAGGACAATGAGGTATACAATCCCACGGAAGGGGAAGGGATGGTGCTACTCGTTGGCATGAAAAAGACGCTCGTCTTCTATGAAGGCAGGGCTCCCAGGGGCAATAAAACAAACTGGGTGATGCACGAGTATAGGCTCGAAGGCAGCGGTAGGCTCCCTAGCCCCGCATCGGCATCGAGCTCAGCCGCCAACGCCACCATGGCCATGAGAGCTTCAATTTCTGCTTCCAAGGTGCGTGGTCAATATGCTACTTGCTTTATTTGCTTACCCTAATTTTATTCCTGCTTCTGGTTTGCAAATGAAATTTGCGCAGGATGAGTGGGTGGTGTGTCGTGTCTTCCACAAGACCAATGGGATCAGGAAGACGACTGCACCGACGTACAAAGTGGCCATTCCTGACCATGAGATTGATCAGAATCAGAGCAACATCCCAGCCATGCCCATGCACTTACCCATCCTACAAGACTTTGCCATGGACCCGGTGCCCCCCTACTACCCCAATCCTAGCATTGGCGCGGGGATGCCCCCGATGATGCCGCCTATGGCAGGTATTGGTGGCGCTGGTGGGCTCCAGATCAACGGTTCCCTGTTTGACAATCTGATGGCCATGCCACCATCGCTGAACTTCTACCACCAGATGGGCATGGGGGCAACCGCTGGCCAGATGGGCATGGGGGCACTAGTAGACCAGATGGGCATTGGAGATGTTGGCCAAATGGACATGGGAGCAGCTGGCGCTGGCGGCTTCTTTGTTGATGTGCCGAAGAGTAGGTCGTCCTCGATGGTGTCCCAGAAGTATGAGCAAGTTAATGCCGCTGAGATCTGGCCGATGATGTCCGTGACCGGGCTAGGGTCCACCACCACCATAGAGATGGATGGCATATGGGAGTACAAGTACTGAAGAAATAAACATGGAGAGTGGAGGTGAAGACATGAATTTGCATAAATATGCATGTTATATGTATATCTGCATTGCATTTTGTGAAATGAGGCATGGTTTATATATTTCCGTAATAACTAGTCGATAAGCTATGTGTCTGGTTGTGTTGATGGTTGTATTTAAGAAGCAGATTACTGTTTGGTATAATATTGTCGTGAACCTTTATTATATATTATATATGTGTGAATTATAGTATGTTGTTTAAGGTAGGAACTTGATTGCCAAATTAAAAATCCAATTATATGTGTTTATATTGTGATCTTTTTGTAAAGGCTAACCGAATATGCATGTGATAGCTGTCACACATGTACACCTTTTTTTTTTCTTTTTTTTTTTTACAACACATGCACACCGTTCTGGTTGTCGGATATAGAAACAAAATGCGGCGCTAGCCCAACCTTATATTCATTCCCTATCAATAACAGATTGCGACATGGATTTCTTGCTCCCCATCCCCCCAATCTTATACCCTATCAATAGCAACTTAGAGCATCTCCAGTAGCAAATTATACTTGCCAAGTCTTGTGATTTGCTAACTCTTTAAATCATATGGCAAGTAGAAAAATAATCCTTCTCCAACAGTTTGGTATTTTAGACTTGGTAAATGAAAAAACACGCTGGAAGGTGCCGCCGATCTTTCACGCGCGGACATTCCTCCCTGCCGGTCTTGCCTTCTTTGCTGCCGTCCACAAACAAAATATGTTCTGTTTGAGCAGGTTTTCATCAGATTTCGGGCAGTAGCAAACAGCAGCGAGCAGCATCATCAGCAAATCAGCGAGCAGCAACAGCATTTGGAGGTTCGGCATTGAAAAACAAACAAATACAAGAAGAGGAGCTTGCACATCATATCTTTTTTTTCGCGACCGGGGAATATAGCCCGTTTTTCATTAAGAGGAGTGAATTACAAGTCAGCTATGAGAGAATCCTCATAGCGTAGATTACACACCACTGAGATAGTAGTGAGCAACCTGGAATAAACATACAAACAAAAAGATACAACAGAGAGCGACTGCCCTCAACACCAAGACCTACAACTAGAATGACAACTGTGCCTGCAGAAAAAGCCGAAGCAATGGTTCCCTACACAAAGACCGAGCCGCGGTGGCAAAGCATCCACCGAGAGAAAGACGGACATCCAGTAGCAACAGCGGCAAAGCATCCGCCGACGGACCAAGCAACCACGGCGGCAAAGCATCCGCCAACGAACCGAACGAGCACAGCGGCAAAGCATCCGCCAACGAACCAGTGACCATAGCGGCAAAGCATCCGCCAACGAACCGAGCGACCAAGGTGGCAGACATCCACCAAGAAAGCAACAATAGAGCTAGCGGCAAAGCATCCGCTAGCATCGACGACAGCTAGGTCATGAACAGCAGGACAAACCATTGCAGCGGATACATTAGGCACACGACAGGCACAGTTAGGAGCATCCATAGCAACCGGAACCAAGGCGACAACCATGAACATGGGGCGGAGTAGCGTGGACGTCCTGCAGCTGCGCTCCAACAACGCCTTCAAGAAGGAAACTGACATCCGCAGACGCCAGCCATGTTGGAAGAAGAACACGATTAGGACTTACGTCCGTAGCCAGCTGTAGACAAATAACTTCGGCGACGCCTCCAAGGAGGAAGATGACGCAAGCTGCGCCACCGCCACGAGCCCGGAGCAACCGGGCAGGGTTTTCACCCCGATTTTGTCACAGACACAGGCCACTCATGGCTCCCGAAGCAGTGACGATGAGAATCAAAGTCGCGGCATGGTGCAGGCTGCAGCACACCAAACCACCACTAGCGGCGCCTGCAAGCGCAGGTCCCGCCGACCCCGGCCGCAAACACGATGCCGAGGGCGGCCGACTGCCGTTCCACCGACAGGCCGCTGTCCGGGCGCCCAAGAAGCCGCAAGAGGACGACGCCAGCAGCAGCCGAGACCGGATCCGGTCTAGGGGGGCCCAGATCCGGGCCGCCGGCTGTCGAGCCGCCGGCAACAGCTCCCATCGGGCCAACAGACACCATGGACGAGCCCCCTGGCGACCACCGCGCGCCGACCGACGCCATGGACGCCATGGAGGAGCATGGATCCGCCAAGGAGAAGCCCGGATCCGTCCCAGGGAAGCCCAGATCCGGGCCGCCGGCAAGAGCACGTAGGACCATGCGCCACCGACGTCTGGAGCGCAGATCCGCCAAGAAGGAGGCCAGGTCCGGCCCCGGGGAGCCGGCGCAGGGCCGCCGGCCGTCGAGTCCGCCGGAGAAGCTCCAGGTAGTTGAGGTGGTGGAGGGCTGGGATTGAGAGAGAAGGGGGAAGGGAGGCGGGGGAGGGCGCAGAGGCCACCTCTTTTCGGGGCACTGCGGGCCGTCGCCGCCGCACACCGGAGGGCAGCGACGGCGGCCGGAGGAAGGCAGCCGGAGGGGGGGGGGGGGGGGGGGGGGGGGGGGCGGGGGGGCGCCCCCCCGGCCGCCCCCAGGGAGGGGGCCGGGGGGG
>JAKNSH010143335.1:0-15557 GCA_027790015.1 Cymbopogon flexuosus | reverse complement strand
GTATTCTGCTGGAACTCTCAGCATTTATGACAGATTCAAGAGCCTGGCTATGCGCACCGACTATAGCTTCAAATCCTATGTTTTGTTGAAGGAGTTCATCAAATTTCCCTTTCTGCACGATTTTTCCATCTTGCATCACCTGTTAATTTGAATTCAAATGGTTAGTTCCTTGGCAATTTTGATCTTTGGACATGATGGGTTAAGCCAAAAGTATTTTTCGACACTTACCACTATAAGGTCTGCGGCTGGAAGGAATTCGACTTGGTGGGTCACATACAACACTGTTTTATCTTTAAGAATTCCCATTACACAATCCTATACAATGAAATTATTTTATTTGTTTAGGATATGAACAAATGATTCTCTTATGAATCAACATTGAGCCTCAAATAGTCAAATTATCACATTACTGGTACAAAGCTCAATGTATTTGTGGATTTATACAAACCTTGTAAAGCTGGCTTCCAGTGTGGGCATCTACTGCACTGAAAGGATCATCAAATAGGTAAATATCTGCATCCTCATATACCGACCTTGCAATCTGAATTCGCTGTTTCTGTCCACCACTCATGTTAATTCCCCTTTCACCAATCTCAGTCAAATCACCATTTGCAAACAATTCAAGATCTTTTGTCAGCGCACATGCTTGTATGATCTTTTCATACTTTTCCTTGTCATGTGTGTTTCCAAACAGGATGTTTTCCCTTATGTTCCCAGACAGGATCCAGGCAGTTTGAGGAACATATGCTTTGCGGCCACTGACCCTGACAGTCCCATCTAGCTTTGGCATCTCCCCAAGTATGCATGATAACAGACTGGATTTTCCAGAACCGACCATTCCACAGATAGCCACTTTCATCCCTCTCTTTACCTTTAACTCGACGTCTATCAAAGTTGGAGAAGTAGACTCATGTTCCCAGCTGAATATTCCATGATCAATCTCCACATCGTAGCCTGTATAGTTTCTCGGTACTTGTGTAACTGCATCACATTTCAATTCTTCTTCCTCAAAGTATTTTACCACTCTATCAGCTGAAACTTTTCCCTGAGCAAACACTGAAAGTAAGTCAGGAAGTGTGAAAATTGGATCTTGTAGCATGCGGAAAGTTGCAAGAGCTGACAAAACAGTTCCAGCTGTAAGAGGAATCCCCATCAGTATACATGAGCCAAATGTTATAGAGGAAATGAATGCAGGTGACCCCCAAAACGTGAATGATGTTAGAGCCAACCACTTCACAAATCTCCATAGCCTGTTATACTCCTCGCCTCGTAAAATCTCTAGCTTCTGAAGGTACTTCATATCCCATGCTTGAAGTTTCAGTATTCTCATGCTTCTAAGAACTTCCGTTGTTGCCTTCATTCTGTTGTCTCTGGCAACCATGATCTTGGCTTGTATCCTCTTGTGCATTCTGGCTAGTGGAATATTGCAAGCCATTATTGCTAATGTCGCTGCTAAACCAGCCCAGGCCCCGACCCCTAAGTTTGTATGGAGGACATAGACAGCTAGAGAAAGCTGAATGGGTAGCATCCAGATGTAGTTTATATACCATATAATATCAGTTATCCTTTGTATATCTACACTCATGTAGTTTATGATCTCTCCACTATTATGCTTCTGCCTTGAACTGCAGGATAAGCGAAGGCCCTTTTGATAGATGTGGGATATCAAAGCAGCCCGCAGCCGCATCCCAAGCTGCCGAGCTCCAAAAATCCACTGCCTCTGTGCCATGGTCTCCACAATTTTGGAACTTAGAAAAGCAATTGCGAGAATATGACCTCTTTTGAGTCCATATTGCCTCTCTCCTCCAAGGAATTTCATCAAATCATTAATCATGGAGGGTCCAACATAGGATGCGCTGGCACTTAAAACTGCAAATGCTGCATTGATCATTGCTTTCCGTCTTATAAATATAAACATTGCTCTATAGATCGATGAAGTACTTAAACCATGCCTGCGTTCAACATCATCTATGATCTTTTTAAATGAATCAGACAGAAATTCAGCAGCGTCTTTACCATCAACATCTGGCACCTCATTCTTCTCTAGAGGTTTCTTGTATCCAATAGAAAACACAGGGTTCATCCAGGAGAAGGTGACAAGTTCAAGAATATTTGCTCTTCCATATGGGCATGACCGTTTGGCTTCTGCCTGCTGTCCCACAGATGGATTCAGTAGCGGCTGTGTTACACTGCTATCTGTGAATGTGATTCCTGTTTTCCCTCTGGCTGAAATTGCAAACAGGTAACTGCAAACAACAAGCATGAACAGATCAATCCATTCTTCAATTCCTATATCGTCATGTGTTGTCAAAATTGACCTTAGATCAATTACAACAGTGGTAACTGATTGTAGAAAGGTAAATATCCACCATGACCGAATTACCATTGGAAGTTTTGCAGATTTTGTTTTCTGAAAACTGAATACTAGTAGTGACAATATTATCCACGATAGCACCTGCAGACCTTCACAAAGAATAAAGGGTGGATACGTGCAATCACTAATTCTTTCATATAACTGTAGAAATATTGCCCTCAGAACATGGCTTCCTAGTATAAGCGGGCAACAAGCTTTGCATGCTTTATAGGAGATACCCAGCTTTATATCTGTAATCTTGTGTTCCTGATGTTCAGGAGCTGCAGCCTTTAGTCTCTGTCTCCACCATTTGAATTTCTTGAACAGAAATTCTGCCAATATACTCATGATGAATATCAATTGTATCAGTGCAAAAGTGCCCATCCAGAAGCAAGGTGAATATAGCTCTTGCCATTCTTTCATATGGTGCAATATAACAGAATCTGTAATAATAGGTTGCAAAATTCATGTCAGAAACCAATGAAGGAATACATTCTTGAGGAATCAGTTTTCTCTTGTGGAAACATAGGAGCTAGTAGCTACAATTGTGTCATCAGTACTGAGAAAAGTAGAAACAAACATATTCTTGTGAGGACTGAATTTTAACCACTTCGAAGCACTATTTAAAACTATAGATAAGCTGCTAACCATAACCATGGGAAAGTTGAGCTGGCATGTTAACTGTTGGGAAAGAGAACAATTAACACCAATCATTATCATCATGTTTGGCGTGGAATTTATGTTTGAGTTGGACTACTCATCTGTTGTTTCAGTTAAGGTTTTCTATTGTTTGTTGTTTTAGAAACACCGTGTTGCATATCCTTTTCATTTGCTACTTCAAGCAATAAGTTCTAGGATAAGATTTGGTCACTCCAGGATTACAGGTTCATTCTGCTTTTTACTCCTGTCAAGAATGGACGATACATTTTTTTCACTTTTTTTTCTTTGGGAATGCGTCCTTTTAAAGTAGTGACATGGACACCAAGTACTCAAATCTTTTTTTTTTTCGTGATCGGGGATATAGCCCGAAGTACTCAAATCTTTCACATTGGCGTTTTCCCTTACCTGAAGGTTTGCTCCAATGAACCAAGACTGGCTAACAACTAATATGCATGTAAATTCCTCAAATAATAATAGTAATAATATGCATGTGCTAGCAGAAAGATTCTCTGATGATGCATTATAAATGTTCAGTTGTTGACTATTTTGTTTCCAGGTACGGTATCTTGATATATTTTTCTTTTTTGAAAGTAAATCTTGTAATGATATCTGAGGTTATAGGAGAAGAAGTTAACTCCTAGTGAGGGAGTGATTTGGACGCTGGTCAGGTGGAGCGGAAAGCTAAGCACAGCTCATGACTTGAGTGTTCCCATCCCAGTTTGCTATGTAACTTATATTGAAAAAACATGTTTGGAATGAAGGGACGATTTTTACAGCTGCTAAAGTTTTTGTCGATCACGCAAAGGACTTGCACATTTTTGTACTAAGAGAAAGAGTACAGCTGCTAAAGTTAATTTTCAGCCTTCTGGTTATAGCTGTCACAAAATACCTAGAGCTACGTTTTGTTCATTGGCTACTAATAATACTTTGAGTCTGTGACACAGTTTTAGTTTATGCGCATTCTTCAGGGCCATTTGTTTTGCTTCCATTCCCCAAACATTGCAGAACGAACTAGCGAAGGAAGGAAAAAGAAAGGTCGGCAAACTGGAAAAGCCACGCCGCAGTAGTGTGTAACGGATGCATATTGAGTCGGAGCCTCAGAGGAGGCGAGGAGCGGAGCGATTTCAGACGTCTGCACTCGGCATGCAGTGAAGGGGGTCGGGATTGATCGAACCAAGCCTGAATTACCTGACGGGTCATCGAGGAAGCCCCCATGGATCAACAGCTGTTGCACCGTCCTGGGAAGAATCCCCGCGAGAGCTGCAGGCAAGTAGTGCAGGTTCCCTCTCTCCATCGTTTCGCCAATGAGAGAGGGAGGGAGGGAATTGGAGGGAAGTGAGAGTGGTGGACAGGTAGTGTGGTAGTGAACTGGTGACGGTGATTATATAGAGAGACGGAGACTGGAGGAGCCCCAGCCAAGACACGGCGTGATGCCCATGTGCAGCAATGGGTCGAACAAAAAATGTGCCATGCGTGATGCGTGGGAGGAGCCATCGAAATGGGAAAGCTAGTAGTACGTACATCTTTATTTGTGCTGCCTTTTTCTCAGTGGTATGATGGCACAGCACTGTATATGCACCATTTGCCGGTTGGTGGCAGAGATCTGCCAAGCGTGCTTAAGAGCACTCCTAATGCATACTATTTTTAATCTTATACTCCGTAGTTTCTATAGAAAAAGAGTGTAACCTAGGTTTCAGTATTTCATGACAGCATTACACAACCATCTCAATCCAGTTTCAGTATTTTTTTTTTTTACCCGAACGGCAGGGTAGTCCCCTACCTTTTTTTTTTCCATTAAATGAAAGAATGAGTTTCATGACAGCATTACGCCACAACTTCAAATCCCATTGAATTTTGATCTTTTGCCCACACACACACAAGACAATCGAAGGCGTGGATACATACGCCTTACATTTACAAATTACAATGAGCGGAACAGGACATGTTGAGCACATTATCGTCTGCATGACTTGTCCCATCCCCATCTCGCCCTGCTGACGAAACGAAGTGACGAGCTCCAGCCCCTCCCTGGCGTTCGATCCCCTTCGCTGACCGCGAGGGACTTCCTCCCGTCCTTGGCCTTGAGAAAGAGCGATGAGATCAAGCAGCACGGCGAGGGCGTCGTGTCTCGACGCGTCGGCTCGCCGGGCAAGCTCGAAGCATGCGGCAGCGACCGACGAGACGAGGGCCGTGAGCGGCAGTGGCCAGGAGCGCGAGGCAGGCATGGATGAGCAGCACGAGCGGGGCGTGGAGAGAAGCGGAACTGAGCGGAGCGTCCGGCATTTGGGGCCGGCGGTGCCGCTCCCGCCTGGCCGCCTCCGCCCCTCCGGCGCCTACGCGGCTGTGCCAGGCCGCCAGGCCCAGGCGCCACCTGCCCAGGAGACCAGCGGCCAGGACTGCTCTGCTAGTCTGCTGGGGGCCTGCTCTGCTAGGCTGGGGGGCCTGCTCAGGCCCGCGCCGCCCTGCTATCCGTTGCACAAGGAGACAGTGAGTATTAGTTCTATTGGTTTAGCACTGTAGTTTCTGATTTTCATTTCATCATATTTTGTTTGATACTTCGATGAATGCAATCTGCAATGTTCAAATCGTAGCAGCCTAACACCCTGACTAGAGTACTAGACGCTTACTCTGATGGATTTAGTTTGCAATATTTCAATTTTGATTTTGGTACAGGTGTATATCATTGCTGTTAATTTCTTTTAGAAAGGGGAATATATTTAAAATATCCCAGCCTCTGCACTAAACAAATATTGTTCATATAGTTAAGCGTGAATTGCTCCAATTTCATAGTTGATTTTCAGTGCACAATTTATACAGGGTAGCTACCAAGTCATGGTTTCCCCATTTCATTTATGTCCTTCATCTGCAGTTTAGTAAACTATAGTACATTGCATCACTCCAATTTTCTGAATCATCTTAATCTAATAGCTGGAGTAAGTAGTACGGAAGCACCATCCATTGTAAACCCTGGCCGTGGTGTTTTGGATTGTACTTGTCATATATAGATATATTGGTGGTAATCAACATCTGTATCGACTTCCAATCTCTTGTCGCCATTCAATTATTTGCTGTTCCACTGAAGCCATGAGATCGCCGTGAGTACTCCTTTATGAGTTTGGAGAATTCAGAGCTCTCGTTCTCCAGTAGTTTTGAGGGCGTGTCATATTCAATAATTCTTCCTGCTCATCACAATAATTCATTAAAGCACACACATATATATGTAATCCAGCAGCTACATCTGGTAACATATAGAGAACTGGTGCTTCAATCATGTGACTTACCTTCACTGAAAACAAGAATGAGATCACTGTCAATTACGGTGTGGATTCTGTGAGCTATTGTCAATACCGTGCATTTCCCGAATTCCTTGCGGATCGTTTCTTGGACAATTGCATCAGTGGAGGAGTCGATTGAAGCAGTTGCCTCATCGAGAACAAGAACATTGCTTCGTTTTAGGAGAACCCTTCCAAGGCAAAATAGTTGTCTCTGCCCAACACTCCAATTTTCCCCATTCTCGACAACTGCAGGAAAAATCTCATAATCTCAATGACAGGATCATTATGAAAGGGCTATAGTATCAACCAAATGAAATTTCTTAGTCCTGCATCCTAAATTTTTAGGATGTGTTCAAAAGAATGCATTACCTGTGGAGTCCAGTTTCTTTGGGTTTTGCCGAACTATATCACCAAGCTGGCATTTGTCCAAAATCTGTCCAAAAGAAAGAGAAAAAAAATTATAACTGGTGATATGATTGAACAACTAAATCCATTTTACCTTAGTCATCATGATTTTATAATAACTTTTGTATTTTTCTTATTTACATATTGAGTTTTGGTTAAATTACAATTTTATACAAAAATTAGATCAGGGTCTTACCATTTTAGACTATGAGAAAACTCTGAAGCACTCATAGTTCTCTAAAAATAGGTGCGCTGTTACATGTGTTTTCTACTTCACCCAAAGCACATTTAAACCATCATAGTGCACAATCACTGGGCTTGGTAATTTTGCCATGAATGCTGTTACCAAATTCATTCACAAAAGATAGTCGTCCACAACTTTTTTTCTGGTGGCGTGGAACATTAAGTGTGAGCAATAATCACTAATGCTACAAAGATTTAGCCTCTCTATTTGACATCTTAGATAAAGCGATCAACTTGTTTTTTTGGTGACATGGAACATTAAGTGTGAACAATAATGACTAAAGCTACAAATATATAGTCTCTATTTGACATCTTAAATAAGGTGATTCATTTATAATAGTATCTGTAGTTCATTAAATTACCTCCCACACGCGTTGATCGGAGTACTCATTAAGGGGATCCAGATTCCCTCTCACTGTTCCCTCAAACATCGTTGGATCCTGCGGAATGATGCTTAGTCTACCTCTTAAATCATGCAGCCCTATTTTCAAGATGTCAACATTGTCGATTTCGATTGTTCCTCCCC
This sequence comes from Cymbopogon flexuosus, assembly GCA_027790015.1. Lineage (NCBI taxonomy): Eukaryota > Viridiplantae > Streptophyta > Magnoliopsida > Poales > Poaceae > Cymbopogon > Cymbopogon flexuosus. The sequence continues at coordinate 8,095 of JAKNSH010143335.1, read as the reverse complement.
TTGGTTCCACGATCCTGAAAAGTGCTTGGATAAAAGTTGACTTTCCGCTACCAGTACGTCCTACAATCCCCACCTTCTTCCTTCCTGGAATTGTGCATGATATATTTCTCAAAACTGATGGGAGATGCTCTGCATATCGAACCTATAAAAGCAAACAACACATCAGATGGCTGCAATTTAGAAAGCGCATATACCAGGATTAATAAAATCAGAAGTTTCGTTCTGAAAAAGAATACTTCCACTTTCATGTGTCATGTCTCATCATAGAGAATACAGTTAACTGCATGCTTCACGGTGTTTATATCTGCCACTCTTGCCTTATATTTCTTCATTTTTACGATCTGTCACACTCCATCTTTTGCTTATGTAATGGAATAATTATATTTAGTGCATGAGAAAGCATGAAAATTCTGCTCTTTATTTTCTCTAATATTTAAAAATACGGGCTTATTGTCCTCTTTGGTAAAGTATACTATAAATTATTAAGTCGGCGGTTTCCTGAGGTGAGTTCTGCTCTGCAGCACTTTCTGCAGGTTGTTTAGCCTTTTATTTAGCAAACGATTGTTCAATTTCAGACATTAATCTGTGTGAGAGTTTGCTGACTAGGACTGTACATATGCACACTTGATTACTTACACCTATGGTCTTGTTTGACAGCACTTGCATCCGCCTCAATCCATATTTATTGAGGTGGATTGGTGTGGAAAATTAACTAATTTCCACCCTAATCTATACCCAAGCACATGCGGTTGAGGGGGGTACGAGTGCAGCCAAACAAGCCACATGGATCAGAACTCACACATACCTCCAAGGATCTTATATTGATAGTTCCAGCTTCTGGCCAGCTGTTTGGTGGGCGGTAGTGGTCGACTATGAGAGGAGCCTCACTAGGAATCCTCGAGTACTGCATTATTCTTTCGACTGATATCATTTTGTTTTCTGTGTTGCAAATGTTCCAAATTATGGATGCCAACTGTGAGTTGAGGTTCAATGCATAAGTCACCGCAAGTCCAGCAATACCTGTATATACAATCATATTAGTAAGGAAATAATCAAAAGTAAGATAGCCTGAGGCTTCTGTAATCATCCATGACTATCTGCATATAGAGCTTACTTGGGTTTATAAAACCTTCAGGGAGGCTCACTAGCAGAGTCAAAGAAAAGGCAAACACAAAGTTGGATAGCATGTTTAGCCTGAAAGAAAGCCACTCCATTGCGGAAATGTTATGGAACCATGGCCTGGAGTGGTTGTCAGTAAGACCAAGGTTTGCTTTTCTGAAACGATCCTTTTGTCCATATGCTCTAATACTTGATGCTCCTGCTAATGATTCTGCAAAATGGTGTAGAATTGGAGCCCTTTGAATTTGCGATAAACGAGCCAACTCTCTCGCTGTTGGTATGTAGTAGCGCTGCACACATACAAAATGAACACGTTCAGCATTTTATGGAATGGGTGCCATAAAATAAAGGTAGCTGCTAGTGAATCTTCCTGGAGTTCACAGTGCTACAAAGTAATAGGGAAGGCCTAATTGTAAAACAGAAGATCATTTTTAAGAGTTACCTGACACAGGAAACAGACCACCGTCACTGGAACAAAGATAGCAAAAACTGGCCATGCAACTTGTGACATGACACCAATGGTCCCCAAAATTTGTATGATTGAAAAAACACACCAGCCGAGCTTGTTTGCTATTTCCAGATCTAGAACACTTTGGTCATTAGAAGCCTGTTCCATGCAAAAAAGAAGAAGTAATTAGTTTAGTTGTGTGTAACCATGTGACAGATCGAGTAAATGGTCATAAACTTGAATAAGCACTAACCCTATTCAAAATTCTACCAGTAGGTGTGGAATCAAAGAAGGACATTGGGGCACGCAGGATGCAGTGGAGCATGTTCTTGAAGAACTTTTCTGATGTTAGTAGACCAATCAGTGACACAAGCAAGGACCGAGACAAGACACACAAGGCACTTCCCATAGATAGTGCTATATATACGGAGAAGAGGAGGCCTAATCCAACGGTTGGAGTGGTTGCAGTGGTAGGAGGTGATGCCAATGCCATCCAGTAGTTGCTTGCTACCTGAAATATTTGAAAGAATGACTGTGCAGCTATTGCTATTGGCACTAAGGCTCCTCCATGAACTGCCCTTAGGTAGGCCCAGTAAACCTTCTTGCCAATGCCTCCCTTTTCCCGTTCTTCTTCTTGTGTTAACCTCCCCTTCTCACTGATGTCTTGTGAGACATCATGTGCAGACTCTTGTTTTGTTATGCCCTGAAGTTGATCATCTGTTTCATTTTCTGTATCGAACTCATCCTCACTTTCTGCTGCTTTTCGGTCGTCTGACAGTATTCTGCTGGAACTCTCAGCATTTATGACAGATTCAAGAGCCTGGCTATGCGCACCAACTATAGCTTCAAATCCTATGTTTTGTTGAAGAAGTTCATCAAATTTCCCTTTCTGCACGATTTTTCCATCTTGCAGCACCTGTTAATTTGAATTCAAACGGTTAGTTACTTGGTAATTTTGATCTTTGTAATATGGACATGATGGGTTAAGCCAAAATTATTTTTCGACACTTACGACTATAAGGTCTGCGGCTGGAAGGAATTCGACTTGGTGTGTCACATACAACACTGTTTTATCTTTAAGAATTCCCATCACACAATCCTGTACAATGAAATTATTTTATTTGATTAGGATATGAACCAATGATTCTCTTATGAATCAACAATGAGCCTCAAATGGTCAAATTATCACATTACTGGTACAAAGCTGAATGTATTTGTGGATTTAAACAAACCTTGAAAAGCTGGCTTCCAGTGTGGGCATCTACTGCACTGAAAGGATCATCAAATAGGTAAATATCTGCGTCCTCATACACCGACCTTGCAATCTGAATTCGCTGTTTCTGTCCACCACTCATATTAATTCCCCTTTCACCAATCTCAGTCAAATCACCATTTGCAAACAATTCTAGATCTTTTGTCAGCGCACATGCTTGTATGATCTTTTCATACTTTTCTTTGTCATGTGTGTTTCCAAATAGGATGTTTTCCCTTATGTTCCCAGAGAGGATCCAGGCAGTTTGAGGAACATATGCTTTGCGGCCGCTGACCCTGACAGTCCCATCTAGCTTTGGCATCTCCCCAAGTATGCATGATAATAGACTGGATTTTCCAGAACCGACCATTCCACAGATAGCCACTTTCATCCCTCTCTTTACTTTTAACTCTACATCTGTCAGAGTTGGAGAAGCTGTCTCAAGTTCCCAGCTGAATATTCCATGATCAATCTCCACATCGTAGTCTGTGTCATTTCTCGGTACCTGTGTAACTGCATCACATTTCAATTCTTCTTCCTCAAGGTATTTTACCACTCTATCAGCTGAAACTTTTCCCTGAGCAAACACTGAAAGTAAGTCAGGAAGTGTGAAAATCGGATCTTGTAGCATGCGGAATGTCGCAAGAGCTGACAAAACAGTTCCAGCTGTCAGAGGAATCCCCATCAGTATACATGAGCCAAAAGTTATGGAAGAAATGAATGCAGGTGACCCCCAAAATATGAATGTTGTTAGAGCTGACAGCCTCACAGATCTCCATAGCCAATTGTACTCCTCGCCTCTCAATGTTTCTAGCTTCTGAAGGTACTTCATATCCCATGCTTGAAGTTTCAATATTCTCATGCTTCTAAGAACTTCTGTTGTTGCCTTCATTCTGTTGTCCTTGGCAACCATGATCTTTGCTTGCAACCTTTTTTGCATTCTTGTTAGTGGAATATTGCAAGCCATTATTGTCAAAGTCGCTGCTAAACCAGCCCAAGCCCCGACCCCTAAGTTTGTATGGAGAACATAGACAGCTAGAGAAAGCTGAATGGGTAGCATCCAGATGTAGTTTGTATACCATATAACATCAGTTATCCTTTGTATATCTACACTCATGTAGTTTATGATCTCTCCACTAGTATGCTTCTGCCTTGAACTGCAGGATAAGCGAAGGCCCTTTTGATAGATGTGGGATATCAACGCAGCTCGCAGGCGCATCCCAAGCTGTCGAGCTCCAAAAATCCACTGCCTCTGTGCTATGGTCTCCACAACTTTCGCACTTAGAAAAGCAACAGCGAGAATGTAACCTTGCTTGAGTCCATATTGCCTCTCTCCTCCAAGGAATTTCACCAAATTATTAATCAATGAGGGTCCGACATAGGATGCGCTGGCACTTAAAACTGCAAATCCTGCGTTGATCATTGCTTTCCGTCTTATAAATAGAAACATTGATCTATAGATCGATGAAGTACTTAAACCATGCCTGCGTTCAACATCATCTATGATCTTTTTAAATGAATCAGACAGAAACTCAGCAGCGTCTTTGCCATCAACATCTGGCACCTCATTCTTCTCTAGAGGCTTTTTGTATCCAGTAGAAAACACAGGGTTCATCCAGGAGAAGGTGACAAGTTCAAGAATATTTGCTTTTCCATATGGGCATGACCGTTTGTCTTCTGCCTGCTGTCCCACAGATGGATTCAATAGTGGCTCTGTTACACTGGTGTCTGTGAATGTGATTCCTGTTTTCCCTCTGGCTGAAATTGCAAACAGGTAAGTGCAAACAATAAGCATGAACAGATCGATCCATTCTTCAAATGCTATATCTTCATGGGTTGCCAAAATTGACCTGAGATCAAATACAACAGTGGTAACTGATTGTAGAAAGTTAAATATCCACCATGCCCGAATTGCCATTGGAAGTTTTGTGGATTTTGCTTTCTGAAAACTGAATACTGCTAGTGACAATATTATCCACGATAGCACATGTAAACCTTCACAAACAATAAAGGGTGGATACTTGCAATCACTTATTCTTTCATGTAACTGTAGAAATACTGCCCTCAGAACATGACTGCCTAGAATAAGCAGGCAACAAGCTTTGCATGCTTTATACGAGATGCCCTGCTTTATATCTGTAATCTTGTGTTCCTGATCCTGTTTATTGCTTTCAGGAGTTGAAGCCTTCAGTCTCTGTCTCCACCATCTGAATTTCTTGAACAGAAATTGTGCCAATATACTCATGATGAACATCAATTGTATCAGTGCAAAAGTTCCCAACCAGAAGCAGGGTGAGTATAGGTCTTGCCATTCTTGCATACGGCGCAATATAGTGGAATCTGTAATAATAGTTTGCAAAATTCATATAAAAAACTTACAGAGGAATACATTCTTGAAGCATCAATTTTCTCATGTGGATATAGCATAGGAGCTAGTAGCTACAGTTATGTCATCAATACTCGAGAAGAGTAGAAACAAACATGTTCTTGAGGATTAGACTTTAACTATTCTTTCAAGCATTATTTGAAATTATAGACAAGATGCTAACCATGACCATTGACAAATTGGCCTAGCATGTAAACTGTTAGAAAAATAACAAATAACACCAATCATTATCCTCATGTTTGGGGCGGAGTTCATCTTTGAGTTGGACTACTCATCTGTTGTTTCAGTTAAGGTTCTGTTTTTTTGGTTGTTTTAGAAACACCATGTTACTCAAGCCATAATTTGTTGTCGGATAAGATTCGGGCACATCAAGGATTACATGTTCATTCTGATTTTTACTCCCGACAATTATTAGACAATACCTTTTTTCAACTTCTTTTTTGGAACTTTGGTCCTTAATGAGCTGCCTTTTAAAGTAGTGACATGGACCACAAGTGCTCAAATCTTTTCACATTGGCGTTTTCCCTTACCTGAAGGTTTGCTCCAGTGAACCAAAAGTACTAATATTTGCCAGACTTGAGCTAGGATGATAAATATTGCTATAGCTAGCAGCATCATGTGCTGACAGAATCATTCTCTGATTGCACTATAAATGCTCGCTCTCTCACTATTCTTTGTCCAGCTATGGTATCTCGCAGTGTTATGTGAGAGTCTGAGAGACTGAGACTATAGGAAAGAAGTTATGTCCTCAACTCCTCATGACGGGAGAGAGTTGGACGCTAGTCAGATCGAGCGGAAAAGGCTAAGCACAGCTCATGACTGTTCCCATCCCAGTTCGCTATGTTACTTAAAAAACATGTTTGGAATGAAGGGCGATTTTTACAGCTGCTAAAGTTAATTTTCAACCATTTGTTTATCATCTCATTCGCGTAAACGGCTAGCTAGCACAAAATCACTAGAGCAATATATCACACATATGAACCATGTTTTGTTCATTGTCTACTAATACTGTGACACAGTTTTAGTTTATGCGCATTCTTCAGCATCGTTTGTTTTGTTTCCATTCCCCTGATGGTTTCCACAAACATTGATTGCAGAACGAAGGAAGCAGGAGGGAAAAGAAAGGTGGGCAGACTGGAAAAGCCACGCCGCAATGGTGTGTAACTGACGCATGCAGTTGGAGGAGGAGGCGAGGAGTGGTGCGGATTCAGACGACGTCTGCACTCTGCATGCAGTGAAGGTGCAGCAGGTCGGGATTGATCGAACGAAGCCTTAATTACCTGACGGATCATCGAGGAAGCCACCATGGATCAACAGCTGTTGCACCCTATTGGAAAGAGTCCCCGCGAGAGCTGCAGGCGAGGAGTGCAGGCTCCCTCTCTCCATCGTTTCACCAATGTGAGAGAGAGAGGGAATTGGAGAGAAGTGAGAGAAAGAGAGAGAGGTGGTGGTGTACTGGTGGCGATGATATAGTGGAGAGAGGCGGAGACTGAGGTGCATGACAAAGACGAAGACACCCCTGATACTTGCTCTTTTGGCGTCTCATGGACTCTTGGTGCGAACCGGTGCCCGCATGCAGTTTTCATTTCACCGGACGCGCCCGGCCCGGTACCGCCCATCCCGCCCGTGGAAAAAAACAACACCCCGTCCCTACCAGCTGTTTGTCTGTTATGTAGATGTGCTTGGCAGCAGTATTTCCTGTATGTTATTTTTTTTTTACAGTAGCTCTCAGTTGAATGATGTATTGCGCATTTGTGTACGACCAGTAGTTGTGCAAATGCAGTGATCTCTTTTCTTAATTTTATCAATGTATAACATCGACCGTGTCTATTACTACCTGCTAGTAGAGCAAGTAGACGAATAAAAATAGATTTGATATCCTAGTAATCTATAAAGTTATTCACTAATTTACCCTGCTCTTCTTTCACTTGATTTTAGTTAGTTGTGGTGGGGTTCCGTGGTCCTTTATTCCCTTGCCTGCCTAGTTTCATAGACGAATACTTGGTTTATATTTGTTTATGCAGCGATGCTTTTTAAATCGAGCATGCAGTGTTATTATTATTATTTTTGCGAAATGTGCGGTATTATCATTTAACTGAACGTGCAACGAACGTGCGACACAATCATCCATCTGGCATTTTTAATCAAGCGTGTAACGTTATTTAGTCGAGCGTGCAACGTTATGTAATCGAGCGCGCAAAATAATCGTCCTTCTGGCATTTTTAATCGAGCGTGCAACATTATTTTTTGCACCATAACGCCTGTCATTTTTAATCGGGCGCGCCACACTTTCCTACGGACCATAAGTCCACAGGTACGAGTGTACAACCCCACGGGCCACAAGTCCCACCCAGGTCCCAGCCGCCACGCACCCGCAAGCACTGAGAAAGTTAATTTTGCACTTGTGAATCGTTGGGTCGGACTCTGGACAGATTCACGCAATCACATTGAGCACTTGCGGCCATCGCCGCCCTGGGGAGTGCGAAACGACGACTTGGCAGCACGCGGACAAGCGCATGGTGCCATTGGGACGCGAAATCAGGGGCACACGAACGGACTGAATTGAAGTTGCCCCGGCCGGAAACGGAAAGGCAACCAATATATTCCCCATCATTGCATCAATCAATAATGATTCATTTCGGTCAGGCTCGGACACGCACGTAAAATACCGGCCGGTCGATCGTGTTCACGCGCAAGACGTCAATTTAATTTAATTTTACGTACGGTGGAATGCCCGGACACGGAACTACGGAAGCATCATCATCATTTTCTTTTATTAGAAGCATCATTCTTTAAATTAATTTACTCCACAAGCGCATGCGTGGTTGCGTCATCGTCGCAAGAACAAGCGGTCGGCTTCTTTTTTTTTTTTTTTTTTTTTTTTTTTTTG
>JAKNSH010143264.1:0-10534 GCA_027790015.1 Cymbopogon flexuosus | reverse complement strand
GTATAGTATGGTGCTGATTGCTGAAGGCTGAACGGTAAGCAATTGATCCGTCAGTCTCATTCGTCTCCAGCTGGTTTTTAACTAGTTGGTTAAACTCTCCATTCCGGAATAAACAATCTGTCAACCAATCAATAAACGTGATACTATTAGCATAATCATGCAACCGGCGAGAGATGAGCAGCCAAGTGGCGCTGGGTGACTGCATACAAAAATGCGATGGCAGATCGAGCAGCGAAGCCAAGTGGTGGCGGTGGCGCTTGCGTACAGAATGGGGCATGCATGCCGTCGTTGTGGCGGAACGCAATGCAAATAGTATTATGCTCGATCGGCGAATGGCGATCGTGGGTGCAAGGCTGCCGGCCGGCGCGTTGCCCGGGCCGGGTGGCCGGGCGCCCAACCTAACGACAAACGGAGGGCGTCGAGCTGGACAAATCTCGGCCAGCATTTCGCCGGAATCCGTCCGTCCCCGACTTGTTTCCCGGGAGAGCCCAATTTGGCTTCGTTTTGTCTGGTCTCGCCTTTGACTTGCCTTCCCTGGCTTTCCTGGAGTTACTCCTGGTTGTGAGGTCTGATGGCCGGCCGGACGGCGGACAAGGTTGGAAAGATGAAGATAGTTTGGCCAGGGCACACCATCTCTGCCGAATTTCAGTTCTGGTTGATTGGAATGCATCAGGATTGAATGTGATCTCCTTCAGCGAACTTCAGGACCGAATTGTACGGTTCACCATACGCAGCTTTCAGTGGAGCTCATCAGTGCAGGTCAAAACATGCTTTCTTCAGGGCTTTTCCCCTTGTTTGGTTTGAGCGTTTCTACAACCCAGCCGTTTTATACAGTACTGGTTTGTTCTTATTTTATAACAAGCAGCTCTCGTCGTGAATTTAGTTTTTTTTTTTAAAAAAAAAATGCCCGCAGCAGGGAAGAAGATCCTCTGCATGCACTGGTAAGATTCCTTCCACGCATTCGTGTTAACCATTCTTGGCAGCCAACACGATGCGATGGTACTGTATATGCCACGGCACGTGCTGGCCGCAGCTAGCTGTTCCCGTGCGGTTAATAACCTCGTACACCGGTACGTGCTGGCCGCAGCTAGCTGTTCCCGTGCGGTTAATAACCTCGTACACCGGTGCGCCTATACTGCAGTGTAGTAGCAGTGCAGTATTTGTTTAGAAGCTTCGGTAAGAGTACTTATCGGTACAAATTTGTACCGCTTGCCGTAGCCCTTGAGTGAACACATCGCGGTAGCACGTGCACCGGCTGAAATCCAGAGGAGCCCCGTTCCCGTTTCAACCAAACCAGCCATTGTTAACACGCATTTCCAGCCGAGTCGTGCAGTTACCGCATCCCACGGACATGGACGCTGTTCCCGGCAAGCTACAGTGGTCGTGCATCATCACGTTCCGTTTGACTCACAGGCACACACTACAACGTGCCGTTGGCCTTCGGCACCTCCAGCTGACTCACTACGCGGTCGCAGCCTAGAGGAGGCGGAGCCACGTGAGCGTGGAGCCTGCAGCCCGCGCGCCGAGCGCGGGCAGCCAACCGAGCCCAGTTGCCCACCCCACAAATCGTTTTCCGAGCGGGTTGGCCGTGTGATCCCGCACGCGAAACCACGCGAGCTCCCCGAGCAAATCGGCCGTGCGCCGGCGCGTCCTTGTCCGCGGGGGCGAGACGGAGAGGGAGGGGGGCAATTCGGCGACTGCCGCGTACCCGTCCGTGGTTGCGAGCCCTGCAACCCTACGCGATCGATCGATGGATGCAGGTGGAGGGACGCGACGGGTTTCCCATGGAAATTAGTCGTGATAGTAGATGCGCTATGTGAAACAACGAGACTGTACAACCTGGTTAAGGTGGGTGATCCAAGTCGGGCGTCGGATCACGCAGGGTCCTGTCATCAGATTATTAGTACTCCTACTTGCTTCTGGTCTGTGGAGCCTGCCTAACCTGACCGACCTTGCTAGCGTGAGTGCGCGTGTGTCGATGTACCGAACAGAACGACCTCTACTCGAGGTAGCGAATCAGCGTGCGGGCGGTACACACGTACTGTCTGTGTCGCGGCACGCATTACTTTCACGTACTGTACGTACGTTTTGGAGCTTGTCCGCTTGTCCAACGCATTTACTTAATTCTGCTCCTCTACGGTCGATGACCCCGACCCTGGCGTAATCGCAGACTCGCAGTGCACGCTGGTCTTGACGTGTCTTACGGTGGTGGTGGTAGATGGTAGTCTCGACATGTCGATCTTGCTCCTAATTGCAAGTAACAGTTCGCCGTCAAAGTTGGCCCGTGCGTGCATATCCAATCCAGACCCAACCAACGCTTCCGTATCATCAGATCCGGCCAGCTGGTAGGCTTCTTCCAGCTTCGACTTCATCCATCGGGTCAGAGCAGTAAAATCGGACTAACCTTTCAGTTAGGCATTGATACTTTATGATACAGCACGGACGAGAGTAGTAGTACAGTATAATATAACGGCCACAAATGTACAACGTACGGAATTGCACCACTGACCACACTGTACCTAGGTGGCTACTCCAGTGGACGGTCATGACGTGTCTTACTCCTAATCCTAGATTCCTAGGTGCAACTGTGCAAGTTACAATTCGCCGTCGAAGTTGGCTGGTGCGTGTACCCTGTTCCAACTACTAACTTCCGTAGGTAGTTCCGGCTTCAACTTCATCCAGTCGGTCAGAGAAGTAATTACAGTACTAATTAGGCGCTGTTGCTGCGAGAGATGGGACTTTTGGGAGTGATGAACCACTCGTAACTGTACTCATATGGAGTACTGCTATTAGTAATGACACTGCCGCCCGCCTTGCCGGTACTAAGTACGTACGTATACAATATATTATTACACTGGTATGATACTTGTATTGGTTACATACTCTGACGCCGGTACTAAGTATATATACAATACTGTATATTACACTGGTATAGTCCTTCCAGTCTGTACATAATTGAGGGCTCAGGGACAGAGTGTCGACTGTGGAGAGAGAGCAAATATACAATCTCAGCTCGCACCTGTTACCGATGAATGAACATCAGAGTTAATACTCGTGGTTACGGCAAGTTAAACATAAAGATCACTCTCAGCTGTCAAGAAGTGCCCAGATGCCAACTGCAAGTCCATCAATGCTTGTATGCTACAAGTTCTACTAAGCGAAAAATAATAACCTCACACGCAACAACATAAACTATACTGCCGCGCGCAGAGGGAGTCAAATGCGCTGTGTTGGCTCGAGAACAACAGCCGGGGCTCCCGAGATTCTACTGTTTTATTTACTTCTATCTCCGACGATGTACTAAGCTGATGAGAGCTTGAGACGGGATCAGTGCACTGTCAACGCAACAGGCTGTAACGGCTCTAGTTTAAGCTGGCGTCGGATGCCGATGCGATGCCGTCATCGGTCATCGTTTTTTTATCGCTGCTGGCAATCAAAACGGAAACGCGGATCCGAGCTTGACATGACCAATTTAATGGAGCCTTTAAACCCTAACTGACTTCTTCAATATTATTGTTCGGAACCCTAACCAACTTTTGGCGTCCCGGTTTACTGAACCTCGTCAGGCTCAGGCTCAGGCAGACAGGCACTAAACACTACTGCTACAGTAATGGTTTGTTCACATGCATCAACACTCAACAGCAATAAGTACAGGCGTACAGCATAAATTCGGGCTGTGTGTTCAGATAATTGGAAAGATGAACAGTCATCGTTCAGGTCTTGATGCTATCAGTAAAGCGCGCAGTCTCGTTGCAGCAACAGATGCGTGGCTGCGCTGTTCTTGCTTGGCTTATTCCGCTAACAAGTTGGCCCCGTCCCAGATGATGATAATGGCATCAGCGAGCACACGGCCAGATGCCGTAGCTACTACACGAAACCTGCTAGATTGGCAGTCAAAACTGGAGAGATTTTTTCAGGAAAACCTGCCTGGCAAGTGGCAACAAGTGGCAACAGAGGAGTCCTTAGTGACGGAAGCAAACGGCGGTTCTCGATTGGAATATGCACAGGCAGATGGACACAAGAAAAGTGCAGGAATGGTATTGGTAGCAGCACATAGGATTTGTTTTGCAGTGGATGCGTGGCATGAGCCTAGAAGCGGTCCAGTTGGGATTCCAGCTAATTCAGGAATCAGATATGAAAATGTCAATAATGTTAAAGGCAGTGAAAGTAACAGTTAACGGAACGGAAAGCCACGTACTACTGCATCATGATCTGCGAGGTACCGGAACTTTGACTTCACGTCTTCATAGTTCCGAAAAAGGGGACAAAGGGTGGTCATATGGTTTCCATTATACGATCAACAGCAGCCAGCTGGAGAGCTGGTTTCTGGAATTCTGCCCAACCTTCACAGAGACTTCTCAGCTACGAACCACAAAATCAGATTACTGCATAAATGCCTGCTGCTCATGAACTTTATTGACTGTTTCACCGTATTTACATAGCCCAGTTCCAGATTCTCACATCTCAAACGCTGACATGACAGTTTCAGATTCCCACATCTCAAATGTGACATGCTCCCAGCAGCAGGCCACCAGCATTCTGTTGAGCCAAAGATGGCACCAAATACAAGTTTAACAAACCATATATTCCCAAGTCATAACCAAGCTGTCATTATCGCCATATGTTTACATACTTTGACCAGTACAAATGCCTAGCTGGCAACTGCTTGTCTATCCCTATATGACTGACAATAAGTGTTAACACATATATATACCATTTGAATTTTTCTTGCACAAACTCCACAAATCAGTGTGGTTTATTATCACTTATGATAAAGCATGCATGAAACATGGTCTCACTTCTTACTGCTGCGCACACTGTACCCTTGGACCAGCATCCTCGTCGTCTTCGTCATGTGCCTCCTGCCGCCTTTGGTACTTCCTGCGCCTCATCTCCTCTTCGATGTCAACATCATGCATGATAGTTTCCTCACACTGATCCACCTCCATGTCTGACAATTGGGCCCTGGGCCTCTGTGGCAAGACCTTCTCAAGTGCCCGGCATTGGTCAGGCGATAGGGCGCCAGATTCTGGGAACTCGACGTTGAATTCCACAAAGAGACGGCCCTTCATGAAGGACCGACCATGCTGGGGCATACCCTCATCGTTTATGGCTTTGTGTTGACCTTTTTTGAACAAAGTTTATGAGTTGAATCATTTCCAAAAGTCAAACTCAATATATTTACAGACAAAGGCAGACTTAGGTGCCAAACCCAAAACCATACCATCTAGAATTCCAGATTCAGTGTGAACATACCAGGCTTAATAATTTCACCAGGATTGGACTTGATTAGAAGCTGCCTACCATCAAGATGGGTCAGAATGAACTGGAACCCACATAAAGCCTCTGTCAGAGAGATTGTGTGCTCGATGAACAGGTCATCATATTTCCTCTTGAATCTTGGGTGCTCTTTAACTTGCAAGACGAAAACAATGTCTCCTGTCACTGTGTCAGGCTGCAACAACATGGACGGCATATTGCAATATTAATTGTGGCAAATGCAGTTACAGATAACTTAATGGATATACGCCTGCATCCAGGGGCTACAGGAAAGGGGGTGAATTGAGCTCACAGCTTGGTCAGCTTCACCCCGGAACACAATCTTTTGGCCATGCTGCATTCCTTTCTCAATATGAACCTCAAGAACCTTCCTCTCCTGAACAACTTTGCTGGCACTGCAGCTTGGGCACCTATCCCTTTCACTTATGATTTCACCTGATCAAGGATACATGATTACAATCACAAGATTGGCTCAAGCAAAACGCATTTTGCAGGAAGATACACACAAATGGAATAAGAGTAGCATACCTGACCCTCTACATTCAGGGCAAACAGTGTTCATCTGTTGGATCATTCCTAATCCTATCTGTCTTGTTATAGTCCTCATTCCTACACCATGACATCCGTAGCATGTTCCAGGTGCTCCAGACTTGGTTCCTTTCCTGGAAATAGGGAAAAGAAGCAACAAAAAACGCGAGACATCATTAGACTAGTAATTTAGAAGATCATTCCTTGCTCTTCAGAGAGAAACAATAAAGCACAGTGTAAGATGATATTATTATGATACAACTTCAAAGGCCTAGCAAACTGTGGTTAAAATGAGTGAAATAAACAAGTTAGTTCTTACAGTGAGGTGGGCTTGAACAGGATAGTGACAGGATAATTCAGGTGGGGCTTGATTTCATCATGGTTTAATGGGGGTCGCTAAGTTGGTTAGATTCACCTAAGGCCTTGTTTGAATGCCCATGTATCCACCTCAATTCATGTGTGCATGGATATCCAAACAAGGCCTGAGTGTTCAGTGTAACACGTTTAAATTGACAGCATAGGATTAATGTACAGGGACGAACCAAACTGGCAGTGAAAACATGATTCAACAAAATATAAGCTCAATAGATGGAAGTCAGCTGGGCTTGGATGATAGGTAGTGAATAATCCATGGGACATGATGATTGATGCATGATTGTGGATTTTTATTGGGGTATTAGGTGCATCAGACTTGCTTGCTTTTTAAATGGGAATCCAATTTGGCTGTCCATTGGATTAGTTTTTTTTATAGAGCATAAATTTAAATAGAAAAGTTTTTAGCAAATTTATTTTTTTTAACATACGCTTGCAGACATCCACCTGAACAGGGGTTAACGCACTGTGATGATCCTGTATTTGTTTAATACCTGCATTGGACCAAGCATGTTTCCTTAGATTTGAAAGAAATCCTTTGTGCCCCAATCATTCTTTTCATATTCTGAAGTTTCGAGAACAAAAGTTGTCCACTTAAAAAATTTAAAAGACCACCCTACAGCAGTTGGCAGCAGTTTCACAGAGGTTTCATCAAGGGATTACATTCTCTTGTTTTTCTGGGAAAATAGTGCCTCATAAATTACTGGGTAACACAAGCATGCTGCCACCAGAAACTCTGTGGGCTCGTGGCTACACCGCTACACACAATCTGGACTACAAGGGATTCAAATAAAACAACCCACGTGGAATTTACAAGATGTGAACAGCCCACTTGATATCAGGACACACATCTAAATTACAAGTATGATTAATAAATAGCTGAAATGGATGTGTTGGTGTTCTCTGCAAATAATACACTTGAGAACAATTAAAACATTGACCATATTCAATGGTTATTGGTAAATTCGAAAGATGGTAGCTACGTCTCGAACTCCGATTATCAGCACTAGAATCAGAGGACACATCCTATACCTAAACCACATAGATGGATTGGGGAAGCCATTGCTATATGAGCTAGCATACTGAAGGCTCTTTTGAAGTTCCAAGATATGTCATAAGACATTGTCAAAAAATATATGGTCTGTGGGAATTAACGATATAATAGCTCTATAGGACCAACGAAACACTGAAAAGCTGCACAGAAGCAAATAAAGTCTTTCCTCAAACATGCAGGAGAATTGCATACCATTGCATTAACAGAAGAAACAAATAGAGTTGGTAAACAATTTAGCAGCATGAATGTTGTTTAAATTCCTGTTGCTATAACCAGCAGTATAAGTGTTAAATTCCCAACACTGTACGTGGTCGTGGAAGGTGTTCTGTATCTTTTGTAAATATATCAAATGAGTCCACACTGCAGCCGAAGCAGGAGAAGAGAAAGCACAAGTGTGCAATGCAATGCCTTGTGCAAAACTACTAATATTGTGCAATGTACATGCTTCAGTCTATCAAAGCCAAGTTTTGAAGATACAATCATCACAAATTCACATAACCAAAATGAGCCATAATGTTAATAGATTGAAGTTTATGGCTGCAGCATTATCTCAATTGGAATATGATAAGGACAAACTGTTGCGTAGGAAGCATTCAGGGCATTCAGTAAATCAAGATGTAACATAATCACAAATGCAGTTTCAAGCCTCTGCTACTTGTACCAAATATAAGCAGTGGTTGTATTGAGCTGCATGCACCGACCAGTTCAACCCAAAAATTTAGGCAAATAGGGAGAGGTAGAAAAAATCACTTATACTTAAACACCCCCCAACCCCGTGGAGGCTCCCTTAGGCCTCAGACGTGGAGTAGAAGGCAAGCAATAATTATTTTATTTAATTGCGCTAGCCAAGATTTGAACTCGGGACCTAGCTATGATACCATATTGAGTTTTTTTTTTGCGAGCTATACCATATTGAGTTGCATGTACCAAACTATTAACTAGTTCAATCCAGAAGCTCAAGCTAATAGGAAGAGATAGGCAATTCGCTTATACTTTGACAGGTTGCAAATATCATCCTACAAGCCAACAAATAGTCCAGCACATGTGGACAAGTAGTTTTACCTTTAGTGTATATTTTGAAAAAATCTATTTACCATGAGTGCATGACAAACAGCATCCTGTTATACTTAGTGGTATCATCTTGAACAATGAATGGAATTTTAGCAGGTTAAATAATATCGCATTACCACAGAAATAAATGGCCCAAAATTTCCATAACAACCTGTTGACTTTTGACTTTTTCGCATTTATGATTATAATCTAGGAGTTTCTCTGATTTCCACCAGATTCAATCAGATGCAAATAGGTTTCAGACACTCAAATTTTGAGTAGATAGTGACCTAACTTGAAACTGAACAAGGATTGATTGCACATATGACTATAGCTGTCCCTCTGTATCCCTTTATTCTTGCAAAATTTGGCATCTTAAGTACAGAAGGATCTAAGTTCGAAATTAGTACCTTCAAATCAGCATATTCCAAAATTCAAACCATGTGGTGATAAGTGGGGGCGGAGAAGACTTACCCCTTGCATTTTGAGCAGAGAACATTCCGAGATAATGATAATTTCTTGGTAGCCCCAATATACACATCTTCTAAAGAAACTTTCAATGAATGCACCACATCGTCACCACGTTTTTGCCTGCGTACTCTTGAGCTACTCCCTTTGAACCATATATCCTTGTGTAATTACAAAAATTCAGGAAAAAAGCATTGAGGAACTTAAGATAGATAATTTGCATTACCTCCAAAGGCACCACCCCCAAAAAGCTGCTCAAATATGTCAAACGAATTATGGTAATCACTGCCTCCTCCCATTCCCTCCTTGAGACCATCCTCCCCATATTGATCATATATCTCCCTCTTTTCTGGGTCACTAAGAACCTCATAAGCTTGAGATAATTCTTTAAACTGTCCTATCCATGAAACAAAAATAGTCAGAACAAAACAGTCCAAATTCAAGCAAGCATTGTGTATCTTCATACCTTTTCTGGGTCTCCACCCTTGTCAGGGTGGCTCTTTATAGCAGCCTTCCGGTATGCCTTTTTAAGCTCATCCTGGCTTGCGGTATTGGAGACGCCAAGGACCTCATAGTACTTGGTGTTGTTGCTCCTCCTTGGAGCACGCCCAAACATGTCTTTCAATCAGAGGACAATCTCCCTGCAATTCTGGGGAAAAAAAAAGAGAAAAACTCAACTGAATCAGCTAAAGAAAAGTAGCCTAAAAATACACCAATTCAAACAATCATTTTTATAGCAGAATTCAAATATAGACAAATTTATGATCTGTTGCAACATCAGTTCAGTATCATAAATGTGGACGCTTTTTAAGCATTCATGAACAACTAAAAGAATTGTAAGCAGGGGCGGACCCAGTATGGAAATAAAGACATGCAACAGAACTTAAGCTATGGACCAAAATTAAGACATCATACATACAAACCCCCTAAATTTGTGCAACTACAAAATCGAGAAAGCAGAACCAATTAAGAAGTGAAACTAAATTGCGCAGTATAACCATGGATCCTCATATCATAATAAAGTCTGTAAGAGGTCAAAGAACACCTCCTTTGCACACCAAGAATCGATCATAAAGGAATTGTTAAATTGCCGCAGTTATACACCAACTCCCATACCAATCATTAAGACTGTTTCCATTTGAAAAAATTGAACCATCCTTATCCCAGAAAACCACACAGCAGCACAAAGGCGTGGACTTTTACCACTATGACAACAAGATCTCCAGGCAATAAACCTCACTAGACATCGAAAAGGCCGAATCTTTCAACAGGGATGTATAATCTGCAGACGAGGAAAGGCATAACACGGACTTTGGATAGCTCAGAGGGAGATTTTCATGCGATTTAGGGTTCACAAGCTGCTCCTCCAGCGTCATCTTGTTGTCCTCACTGCCTGCACCACAGTGTTGCTTTCTGCAGACTCCTGCCATGGAGAGAGACAGAGACGAGACCTTGGGGGAGGAGCAGATTGTGTACAAGGAATATGCCAGATTTCCCAATTCAAAGAGGTTTAGAAAATAAAAGAAAGTTATAATTGTTAAATTCGGTATTTTCTACTCTTTTTTCCTTATAATACAATAGGAATATCAGGAAGAATTTCATATAATCACAAATGTCAAGATAACAGCACTTAACAAGGGCTTATGGTTTAGTAAAATAGTAGTTTACAGTGGAGTTAGAGACTCACTCCTTTATAAACCCCCCCCCCCCCCCCCCCCCCCCCCCCCCCCCCCCCCCCACCCAAACAAAAAAAAAAAAAAAACAAAACAAACAAAACAAGAA
>JAKNSH010143236.1:0-11575 GCA_027790015.1 Cymbopogon flexuosus | reverse complement strand
CACAGCGTATAGAGGGGGAGGAGGGAGATCTGGTGGAGCTCCTGGGGAGAGCGAGAAGGAGCTGCAATGGTAACGGTTGGCAGAGGGGATCCTTGATCTGTTCCTGAGCTGGAAGATTGAGCCGCGGAGCCGGAGAAACTTGGATCTCGAGGCCATCCGAGAGAAAGTTTTCCCCTTCCTTGCTGCTAGCTAGCCTACTGCATTGCTGCGTCCCCCCAGATCCGAGCTGCCACAAGGAGAGAGGTGGAATCTATGCTCGCCTTCTCCACAAATCCGCCCAAATTTTGGGTTTCTTGAGCTGTTCTTGGGAGCGCCGTGCTTCAAATCTTGGGGGAAAAGGTCGATTTTTTTTTTTCTGTTGTTGGGGTAGATGCGGGAGTGATGTCGACTACTTTATGAGCTGCCCCCTGCTAGTCTGCTACTCTGGGGTTTGGATTCTCTATAGTTATGGCGGATCTTGCCATGGAGCATTAGGGGTTCCTTTCGTCGAGGGTGAAAGGAACTTGCCCGGAAGCTGCAATGTCTCTCAAGAGCATTGTGCGGGAGCTGAAGGAGATGAGAGACGGCATCGGGAGCATGTCGAGACGCGGCGGCAGCGGCTCCGACGGGCGCGCCGGCCACGGCCGCTCGGCGTCGCGGCATTCTTGGCCTAGCCTGTGGGCGGAGCAGCAACAGTCGCAGCGGCAGGGCCAGGAGGGGCCGCAGCACCAGCACCAGCACCAGGGGCGGTGGGCGAACCTGCCTCCGGAACTGCTGCTGGATGTGATACAGAGGGTGGAGTCAAGCGAGGCGACGTGGCCGGCGCGGCGCCAGGTCGTGGCTTGCGGGGCCGTCTGCCGGTCATGGCGCGAGGTCACCAAGGAGGTGGTGAAGACGCTCGAGGAGTGTGGCAGGATCACCTTCCCCATATCCCTTAAGCAGGTATCTGCCTTGTTCTCTGACTCCCTGTCATGATTCATGTTAAGTTTGCTGGTTAAGGTGTAGTGAGAATCAGGATATCTTATGCTAATTTTATTTTGCACAGCCGGGGCCTCGTGATCTGCCGGTCCAGTGTTTTGTGAGGAGGGAGAGGGCGACATCCACATATCTACTCTACCTAGGGCTCAGCCCATGTAAGTTATCATGTTTGGCTGTTGAAAGATATCATTCTTGTTCAGTAGTTCTTATCTCTTTTGTAGTCATTTGTTTGCGTCAGGTTGAACTGCTCTAGTTATGGCTACATTGCTCAACTGTCAATTTGCAAGAACGAAATCCTGAATAAACATGTCCTTGCAATGGTCATATAATATTGTAAATTCATTTAGTTGATTACATATCATAGGATTTGTATAAAAAGATGTTAGGTTCTAGTCTGCCGAAAAAACAAAATAGTTCTGTTTTTCCTACTTCATGGAAGAGAAAATGCTAGGTTAAAGTCAGGTGAACAACAAAATTGTTCTGTTCTTTGATACGTGTTAAAATATTTTCTACTTCATGCAAGAGCATTGGTCTGACAGCTATTTCCATGCCTGAAGTTTTTTTTATACTATACAAAAATTCACCGTTTACAATCCAAAACAATCGAATAAATATCACTTTTCTCTGCAAGAGATGTGGTGGCTGCTAGTCTGGTTTGAGAAAGAAGCCCAACTGTAACTAGTGAACTGTGTGAGCATCTGGTACAGACTGAACATACCTTTCTGACCACATTGAAGTTGCTTTCCTTACATCCAGAGCAAACATAGCAGGGCCCAAAGATGAGCTCAACTGCTGGAAGAGCGGTGCATTATGTTTTACTAGAATAGGCAACTGTTCATTATTGTGGACTATCCATGGTATGCATACTTCTCTGCACATTCCTATTTGTGCTAGATGTGCACATATATCTACTCCCTTGGCTCCCTATTAATGTGGATGGATGTGGTCCTGTCAACTAAAAACTCTCATGTCACATTGAGTAGGGGGGTGCATTCAGAATTGCTGAACACCCTACCTCCTGCTTAGGATATAAGTCTTGATCATAACAACAATTTAGACAGAACACTTATACTGAAGCTTATATGTGCTCAAGCCTCAATGTGATGACTGATGACACATCATTTACTGATGACTTTGTATATTATGCAGCTATGAATGTGGAAAACGACAAGCTATTACTTGCAGCTCGTAAGGTCAGGCGTGCCACGAGGACTTCTTTTGTGATCTCACTGGTGTCTGATGATTTCTCTCACTCTAGTAGCACCTATGTTGGCAAACTGAAGTAAGCTTCTTATTAGGTCAACTTATGTGGCATGATTGTCCTTTGTCTTAGTAACCTTCTGACCTCGCAATTGTTTCTTATAAATCAGGCCAAACTTCCTCGGCACAAAGTTCACAATCTTTGACAGCCAGCCTCCTCCTGATGCTGTAGTTTTACCAAACCCTAAACCAAGCAAAAGGCAGTCCAAACAAGTATCACCGAGACTGCCACTAGGCAATTACAATGTTGCAACAGTCACATATGAGCTCACCGTCCTACGCAACAGGGGACCAAGGAGAATGCAATGTACCATGCACTCAATACCAGCTGAGTGCATTCAGGAGGGTGGGAAGGCCCCAACCCCTACCAGCACCATCCAGTCGCTTGATGAGCCAGTGTCCACTTCACCTAGTACCAAAGGGAAGGAAGTGGCTGTAGAATTTTCTTCAACAAGCCTCAGCGCTGATATGTCCGGACCGGCCTGTGCGAACGAAACACCTCTGGTTCTGAAGAACAAAGCCCCTCGTTGGCACGAGCAGCTGCAGTGTTGGTGCCTCAACTTCCGGGGTCGCGTCACCGTCGCATCAGTGAAGAACTTCCAGCTCGTCGCCTCCGTTGATCCTTCCCTGAACATCCCCGCAGCGGAGCAGGAGAAGGTGATCCTCCAGTTCGGGAAGATAGGGAAGGATATATTCACCATGGACTACCGGTACCCACTCTCAGCGTTCCAGGCCTTTGCAATCTGCCTGACCAGCTTTGACACCAAACCAGCGTGTGAATAATTGGCGGCAGTTAAAAATCCGAGTGGAGTCTTATGTATGTCTATGTTCTTTCTTCCTGGGCGATGTAAATTCTTGATCTTGTCATACTGGACCTCCGCTGAGGCGAAATGGTAGCTTGTGAGGTGAAGATTAGCAATGGCATATTGGCACCAGTTCCATAGGAAGAGATTTGAGCGACCTGGTTAATCCAACTGTTATACAGTATGTATTATTGTCGGGATGTTTGGCTGTGAAGTATCTCTGCCGTATGATAATGGACGTTATGACCGTCTTGCGCGCTCGCTCTGCTCTCATTTTGAACCGTGTCGCTTCAGGGTTGGCGTTTGGCGGGGATCATGCCGCTGTCTGTTCCTCTGCACCCTACTCATGTTGTGAAATGGCAAAAATGGGAGCATTTTACGGGGGCCGTGCTGGACGCTGCATCTGGTGCGTAAAGAAGTTGCGTACGGAGTTACAGAACACTGCCATCGCGGCCCCCAATCATGAGGAGAGCTTCTCTACCACCACCACCACACTGATATCAGTGGGCTTCTCTATTATTTGCAGCCACACACAAAAACAAAAGGAGAGTGCATGAATGAAGCAGTTGCTCGCGGATATTCAGCGATTTGGTGCCTGCGTATCAGCTTTGTTTTCCGTATCCTGGCGATGCCATGAACTCTTCCTTGTCCACTCGATGCTGTCGTCCGTATCCGACTGAGAGGAAGTTGCTCCTCGGCGCATTTCGCTCCATCAGGATTCACGACGGACATGTGCATGTGCTTTGTGCTCCTCCATGGATGTTCGCTCCGTCTGGGTGGCCTGACTGCTGCGCATGCGCGAGCTCCCTCGGCTTCATCGGAGAGGACTTTTTATGGCTGTCCTCTTCCTCGGCGAGATGATGTCATACTCATATCCTCTCGTCCTTGTTTGCGTGACTTGGACGACGCCCAACGAGTTGGCCAGCCGTAGAGGTTGGTGACAGCTATGCGCCCGTGGCTACCGTTCTTCTCTCACGCGATGACGTGAAGTCGTGAACCCCCTCTTGTTAAAACCAAATCAGGAAGTGTCGGGCGTCAGTAGAGGAGATAAGTACGAATTTTAGTCCTATTGTCAGTTTGTCACGGTCTGTACGTCCACCATGACAAAACTAAACTCCTCTAGAAAAACATGGTTAAGATTCGATCAAATCCATATCATGAAATGGAATTGACTCTGAGACTGTAATGATATTCTCAATCTCAGATCTCAGGGAGCCGCCGTCATCGCGTGGCACGAGAGGATCTTGGACTTGTATACTCAACCAAACCTTCTAGAAGGACGACGTACCGCGTATGCGTAGTCGCTGAAGCGATGAGGCCGCCGCTATGGCTGGCGCCTTGCTGGCTTCGGCCGCAGTAGGCTTGCAGCGGAAGCATACTTATCTTCCGACGCTGTTTTCTTTTTGACTAAACATTTTCGTCTACTTCTATATATACACTGATCTCGTGTCACATCTTCTTTTTGATTGATCTCCGCAGCACGGCGGGAAAAACCGCAGAAATCCACGGAACACGACACGAGAGAGGGGTTTTCCAACGAGGAACACGAGTCCACAAGTCACGCCTATACTGCCCGCCGTCCCAGCCAGCCACAACCGCCCGCGCGCCGCGCTGCCGCAATTCGTAATCGTAATCCGTGAGGGGATCTGGGCTCCGTCGCCGCTGCTCGCGACCGCCGCCGGTAGTTGTCTGAATGCAGCGAGGGAGCACGCGGTGGATGGAGACGGTGGAGGAGGACGTGGAGGAGTACAGCTGGCGGGAGGTGGTGCTGCCGCACCTCGTCCCCGTGGCCCCCGGCGGCGCGCCGCCGGAGCTCGAGCGGGAGACCGGGGAGCGGCGCCGCGGCAGGGACCTCCTCGTCGCCGTCGACTTCGGCCCCAACTCCAAGCACGCCTTCGACTGGGCGCTCGCGCACTTCGCGCGCATGGCCGACACGGTCCACCTCGTCCACGCCGTCTCCAGTTGAGCCCCTTGACTCCTTCCGTCGATCCGTCTGACTCTGAAACCCTATCTGTCTGCTCCATCTACCTTGCTATTCCGAACTTAGAAACCTTGATTTCAATTTTGGCGCCGTAGGTTGGTGAACTCAATACTACCTTCTATATATTTTGTTTATTATTAGTTCAAATGCATCGACGTGTGTTGATCAGTCTAGATAACTCGACTATAATTTGGTTGTTTCCTCGTGTATCCTGCTTCCTGCCTTCAGCCATCTAGTTATGCATGTTTACTCGAAAAAAGTTTGGTTAGTCTTATGAATGGCACACGGAGTCACCTCTGTCTTACAAACTAGGGGGTTTGCTCATATTTCCCCCCCTCCCAATCTCTCCCACGAAGTTGTGTGAGGCAACAATATGTAACGAATTGCTCTGGTTGAATGTGAATTTCGATCTGTATAGGTGTGCAAAATGAGATTGTGTATGATAAGAGTCGGGAGCTGATGGAGGATTTAGCTGTCGAGGCATTCAAGACGTTACTGGTATGCTCTCTTCCTCATTTATATTTCTGTACCATTATGCATAGAAGCATTTCATGTTGATCGCCAAGTATAGGATGTGAAGGGATCATTCCCATACCTCAGTTACTGCCTTGTATTCTAGAAAATTGTGTTAGTGTGTGCCTATAGATGATTTCTGACAAAAACAGAGTTGATGCAATGTATGTACGTTTGTGAATTTCTGTTTTTGCTTCTTTTCCACATTCCATCAAGGAATTGATACATGTGCCTTCAATTGAGAATCCATTAGGTCCGAACCAAGGCCAGAATTGTTGAAGGAGATGCTGGGAAAGTTATTTGCCGAGAAGCAGATCGACTGAAGCCCGCTGCTGTCATTCTTGGTACACGTGGTAGAGGCCTTATTCAAAGGTACCAGACTCTTAAACCCCAGATCATTTATATCTCTGTGGGACATTTAGATATCCAGCCCTTTTGAATTAGCTTTTGACTTAGCTTTTCATCCAGCCAACTTTGCAAGCAGAAAATTTCTGACCATTCAAAGTCATAATACTGCTGCTATCCCTTCAAAAATGAAATTTCACATACTGCATGTAATACATAATATCCTACAATTACCCTTGTGACATTTTAGTTAATCACACATCTCTTCTTTCGAAAACTTCTGTGATTATGTTCCTGTAATACACCTCTCTTATTACTACGGATTACTCCAAGAAAAAGAAACTTCATCACAGTAATAAAACTACATGTTTTCAGTTCTCATATGATGTCTATGGTGAAGAGATGTCTTGATGCTAAGGGATTGTTTATTGGCTTTAGAATACCAAGGGGTCTGTCTAATTGATGCCATTATTGGTTGCATGAAGCTGAAATTAGGGCAGGCATGGTCTTGCTGTTTAGAAAAAATAAATATCACCATTTGAAGAAAAAAAAAAGATCTTGCGAGATTCAGATGTAAAATATCCTTGCCTTTACCCCTTTTTGATGTAAAACAATATCCTCATAATTTGGGTGTGGACCTCTTACTTTGGAAGCTTGCTGAAATGTGCTGATCCCATGCTCAAATCCAATGATCCGAGAAGGTAGGTCTGATTGCTCAGTATGAAAAGCGACTATGGCTGAATTCTGGTGAGATGCTTGTACAAATTCATAGAAAGAACAGTGACTAGAATGCCTTTTTAGAACTTGATAATTTGAAGAATCGTCTGAAATGACAAGATGCATTTGGCACTAAAGCAAATGAATGCAATTAAATGTTTATTATTTGCTCTTTTTACCTTTTGGTCCCTAGTTCATATTTTATTGCTGAACGTGAGCTGTAGATTGCATTTATAAGTATATCTCTAACTTTGCCTTTGTACTGTAGTGTGTTGCAGGGAAGTGTCAGTGAGTATTGCTTCCACAACTGTAAAGCAGCACCAATTATCATTGTGCCTGGCAAAGGTTAGTTTAAGTTCTTTACTTTATCTCAAACATTTCACGAAAATAGACTGGGTATATCAAGTAAAGGTCATTGCTATAGTGCTACCAACTACCAAGCATAGCATGGATTTGTAAATGCACAGCCTGATGTGGATAAGTGCAAGAAGCATCTAGTCTTGTTGTGGCACAAGGAAATAGTTTGTCCTGTCTTTGAGTCTATCCTGTATCAAATAATTGCAAGCCGTTTTTTGATCTTTCTGATGACCAAACATGTGAAAAATAAAGAACAGTTCATTTATTCTGCACACTGAAGTCTTGTTGAAGAGATCTGCACAAATGGATGAGGGAAGGGAGAGAACTGATCTGCCCCACCCCAATAAAGTAAAATCCGTAGAGGGAGTAATGTTATGATCCCTAATAAAAAAGAGTACTTGATAAATGTTTTTAGTCTGAACTTTTGTTGATCTCTCCACAATGAGGGCTCAAAATTATGAAAGTTTTGTTCTGAACAAATACTTTTTCTGTGGTTCACAAGGCATTTGCAGTATTTTTTAAAATTAGTTAATAAGGTTCAGCCGGTACCTTAATGCACTCAAATCATATGCAATGTCAGTGTCAGTACGTGCTAATATTGAAATATGATTCAGCTGATATCTTTGCACTCAAATACTTTGTGGTGGTCATTGTCAGTGTATACTGTACAAGCGAATTATCCTTTACTTCTGTTACAAGTAAGGTTGAATTCTGTCTTTGCAGAAGCTGGTGAACAGTCTGTGCTTTGAAGGAAGATAAGTAGGAGAGTTGTTCCTGTTTGTTGCACTATCAGTTTAGGTGATAAAGTGTTGTATCTTAGTGTTGGTTTGTTGTGGGAACATGTTTTTAAGTGCTTTGCCTGTAATCTGATGTTCTGAACCCTCTGTAGCTTGGCTCTGAAGGAATGTTTAGAAAGTGGGAGAGTAGCAGACAAACATAACACAAGAATTGTACTTGTAATGCCAATTTGCCATTGCTGACAGAATACTTCATTAGTACAGTTGGTATGAATAAAGAATCTTCAGCCACAAATTTCCCTTGGTTAAAACTCCTGCGATGAGGATTAATTCTTCTTACATTTCCATTTTGAGGTTGTCTAGCAAACAGTCACCTGCAGGGAAAGTAGTAGCTGGATTCAGTCACTTATGCTGGAGTTCATACAAGTCTGAGTTTGCATGAACATAATCAAAATTTATTTGATGTGCTCATTTTTGGTAGACTTATTTGATCGTCTGCCATTTTGAGAATTCTGTGAACGACCATTGTGATCTCTGAACTCTAAACATGTTCAGGTAGGGGTTTGTTTTGCCCTGATCTAACCACTACTGTGTTCTTGTGTTCTTTCATTTCACACGAGGCAAAGTAACTGCAGGCTTGGCTTTCAAGAAGCAGCTACTCACTTTCTACTGACTGAAATTGTGCATCAAATCCGCTGAACAAATTCTGGGCGCCAATGTCCCAGGCAGCAGTTCCATTCACCTGCAGAAAGCAAAGGAAAGGAACTGAGTTCAGTCCAGTCTTCAGAACGGGAGGTAGTGGACAACTGATTTGCAGCTACATACGTTGAGGCACGGCTCGATCATCGATGGTCCGGACGCCACCGATACCGACGGCGCAGCCGACACAGGGCAGTTCGCGGCTGCGGGCGCGTACAGATTGTTGACGACCATGTCCAGCCCAAAGCCAGTGGAGCCGCCTGCCGCTGCAGATGGGTGCACCTGCTGCATGGGGCTCATCTGAAGGCAGGACGGCTCCAGCTGCCCGGCCGGCAGAGCCATCGCAGGCTGGGCTGCCGCCGGGCTGCACGCCTGCTTCAGCTGCCGGCCGAAGAGGTCCTCGACGATGTCGAAGCTCACCACCGGGTTGGAAGCGGCGATCTTCATGGACAGGAACTGCAAGCAAGAAGACTCTCCAGTGAGCGATCGCGCAAGAAGCGGAGAAGATGAAGCAGGCAGGCCGGTCGGTCGGTACACCTCGACTTGCTTCTGCAGGGACTGGACGTAGTTGATGATCTCGTCGAGCATGCCGGCCTTGCCCGTGACCTTGCTGCACCCGGGCACCAGCTCCTGCAGGTACCGCATCCGCTCGCTGATCCTCTCCCTCCTCACCTGCACGTCAATTCATTCGGCCATGAATTCTGATGCGCGCGGCAGTGTCGGTGTCCAGTTGTCCATGAGCAGCACGGAGCACGCAAAGATTTTCTTCAGTAATTCAGTTGTTAAATTAATATTACCCGCTCGGCGAGGCTGTGGCTGTCCGTGGCCTGGCCGCGGCGGGCCCTGACGTGGATGTAGTCGGTCTTCTGGCCGGCAGCCGCTGCCGCCGCCGCCGCCACCACCGTCGACGCAGCCTCGGCCTTCTTCTTGGCGCCTGCCTTTGGCCGCTCCTGCTTCCCTTTCCCGGGCGCCGCGATCTCAGAGAGGCCAGACAGCTGCTGCTGCTTCCCTCTGGGTCTCTTGCTCATGTCATTTGCACCACCCTGCCAATTTCAGTTTTTTCTTACAACTGTCAGTCAAAGGCTTTGACAATCCAGCAGAAAGCATTGGCTCCAGCAACCAACACCCTCTCACCTTGGCATCAAGGTACGCGTCCGGTCTCCTCTTCCTCAATCCGCCGCCGCCGCCGCTGCCACTGCAAGAGGAGGAGTCGTTGCCGTCGCCGGCGCTCGGCGCCGCCGCCGCCGCCACGGCAGGCACGCCGAGATTCGCGCCGCACATGGCGCTCAGGTCCGGCCACTCCTGGAGGTAGCCGAAGGCGCTGCACATTGCGCTGAACTTGTCGTCGTCGAGGTCGAGCAGCCCCTGGCAGAGGCTCTCGACGGTCCCCTGGCATCGCGCCATTACCAGCAACCCCCGGAGATGACGGTATCAACGCCGAGTCCTAAGGCTAAGGTTCTTGGACAAGCTTTGCCTCAGCCTCAGCTGCTTGGTGCAGTATGTGAGGAGTGAATTGAAGGAGCAGCGTGGTTTGCAATTATGTAGGAGGGGTGTGTGGCGTAGCTAGGGAGGGGTGGTCTTGTGGGTGAAGCTTGCGCGTCCCTTTCGTTTCCGGCTTGTGTGCCCTCCTGGAAAATTTCCTAATCCATATATATAGGGAGAACGACGGGTGGATAGATAGGGGAGCCCGGCGCCCTTTGCTTGGGGTGGGTGATGGTACTTGGCCATGGGAGATTGGATTTGGCCCTCCCTTTAGGTGCGATGCGATCATGTGAGGTAGGGCTGGCCACAGTGCTGTGGGGAGAAGTGTGTTTCAGCTGGCATATAGTAGGACCCCAATTTGCCGGGGCCAGAGGACCTCCAGTTACGCATAAACTGCAATGCAGCGGGCAGGGCATCAGAAATGAACACCCAAACACCCAAGATTGATGCCTACGAAAAGCTAGCTCTTTCAGCATCTAGTAATTCATTCATGCATAGGCATCTTCAGAATTCACGCGTTCCGAAAGAAGCTTTCCATGGAAGATTGGAGTGGTGTGAAAACTGAAAAGAGTGCAAACGGCAAAGGCTTCTCTTTTGAGGCTCTGGAATGACTAATGAGAGTATCAACTGAGGCTTTTGGGTTCTAGCTGTGCGTGTGCTGACAATGAGATGTGCCATTCTGAATTTTTCCTGAAGCTGCAAAAAGGACGAGCCGGGGGAGACGACAGCTGCTCGATCGCCTGCTGCAATAACAGCAAGGACAGCTCTATCCTCTCTGTGCTGGCCGGGCCCCAGTGACTCACCACACGTTTTCTGCCACGTTGGCTTTCCACAGTAACAGATAAGGTCACCAGAAAGATAGTTAAGGGCGTGTTGGATCTCTCACCTTGTTGCCTGCCTCGGCAAAGCCAACCTCGCCGGTGGAGGCGAGCCAAATTGGTTCTCTTGATCAAGCAAGTGTAAATCTTGAAAGCATATATAGGTTGTAACCCACAAAGCTAGTCCTAATTGACGATGAGGACGATGGCTACACATAGCGCCAGGTAAGTCCTAGCCTACCATTGGCGGAGCTAGCAGTCAATCCAAGGAGGGGCAAATTGCTACATTAACTAACTATTATCTTGCGATAACCGCATTGCATTATTGTTCGTAGAAGAGATGTCACATAAGATCAAGAGAGTTTAAGACCATGCAGCCATATGTATAATTCTAGTTCTAGACTTCTAGATGGACCACTTACATACTGAAATTGGGGGCGATGCCCAGGTTGGCCCCTGAGTAGCTCCGCCAATGTAGCCTACACATATAGGTTGTAACTTGTAAGACACCAGGGCAAAGGGGCCTTGCTTCAAAGAGCAAATGTTGTAATGTGATGAGGACATCCTCCACTATTATCTGTTGGCAAAGACGCAACAAAAAAAGGGCCAAGTGGCCCAGTTGTAGTCGGGCGG
The DNA here is from genome assembly GCA_027790015.1 of Cymbopogon flexuosus. Taxonomy (NCBI): domain Eukaryota; kingdom Viridiplantae; phylum Streptophyta; class Magnoliopsida; order Poales; family Poaceae; genus Cymbopogon; species Cymbopogon flexuosus. The sequence goes on along the minus strand of JAKNSH010143236.1, from coordinate 273 downwards.
CGACCGTGTGAGCCTCTGAATAATCCCACCCTGCTTAGCTTGGGAGGAGAAAACCACCTTAAAAAGGAGAGCTACCCTTCCCCTATCAGACTAGTCTTTTAGGGAGATTGGGTCTTTCCCCGAGTGGGTGTGTGTGAGATCCAGCCCACTGGGCCAGGCCAAAAGCCACGTTACTGTAGCCGCGGGCTACTGTAGCAGCGCAAACTTAGTACCATATTGGTAACTGAGAAAGAGTTGAACCAGCTTAAATAGCCAGGCCAAAGACGCGTAGTA
>JAKNSH010143125.1:0-16397 GCA_027790015.1 Cymbopogon flexuosus | reverse complement strand
GTCGCCGGTGGTGACGCGGCTGGGACCCAAGCGCGCGCTCGTCGTCGGCACCAGCGGATACGTGCTCTTCATCCTCGCCAACCTAGTCCCGACATGGTGCGTGCGTCCTGGACCTGGTCGTGTGTTGCGATCCTATCTGGCAGACACGGATGCAGCATTGCAGCCTATGCAACCTGTGCCGGTGTTTGGGGTTGGAACTGGACGCGTGGTACCTGTTCGATAAAAGGCCCTTGATAAAATGCAGGCCGCGTTCGTTTGGGTGCATGAATGTTACATTCAGTCTGACTTTGCGGTTTGCGCCTCGGGTGATTGGGACATCAGTTTACATTGCCTCTCCACGGCCACCTAACAACATTTCAGGCCTAGAACTATCGATTTGCCTCCTTGCTCAACAGCTAGATCTCACGGGTTTTTGGTTGGTGTGCTCCCGGATATGATCTCACTTTGTCTGATTTGAAAGATGGTTTGCTTGTGCTGTGCTGGCCTATTGGATTGGACTTGGATGCATTGGTAGAAACCTCTCGGATCAAATTACTTGCTAGGCGATGAAGTTCATTTGAGTTGAGTGATGAATGTTCATTTCTACTTGATCAGCGCTTGTTTTGTAGTGTGCTATAGTTTGTATTTGATGGAGGATGCGCGAAATTCAGTCCATTGAACAGCCTAGCCCATGTCAATGGGACATAAGGAAGTATATTTGTTATATTTCTACACAGTATCCTGTCAGTAAGTGACTTGGAAGGGACTTAGGTTCCTGGGTTCTTAAGAAAGTGTATTTGAAGTTAGTGTTCATGGTATCTTTTGGGCCTCTTCCCAGTGGAGAATTTCTCCTGGTAATGTACCAGATATTCAACCAGAGAAATGGTTTTCCTGTTTCTTTTATATGTGCATAAGTTGTTTGGACATGGATAGCCTTTGATCCTATCTGATATGCTTCCTGATCTAGTGGGTGTTTCAGTTGTGTGAAATGCTAAAGAAAGTTACATTACATTCAACATAATGCCTTTCACGCGATGTTAACTTAGATGACAAATTTTCAGGTACACAATGGTGCCAGCTTCACTCTACCTTGGTTTTACTGCATCGATCATTTGGGTTGGGCAGGTAATGCTCTTGCTTAGATTTTCTGTGAAATGTTGTATTCCATGTTTCTTTTTATCTCAGGCACCAATACATTGCACTGCAGGGTACATACCTTACATCAGCTGCCCTCAGTCATGCAAGAGAAAATAATTTGCCAGAGGGTCCAACTTTAGGGAGCTTCAATGGGGAGTTTTGGGGAATGTTTGCTAGCACACAGGTACAGTTTTCCAAGAGCTCCTCTTAATCAAAACATGCTCAGGGAATTCTAGTATTGATTCTTTATCCCTAAACTGAACTGTCTATTTCTCTCTGGATATGTCTCCTCTACAGTACAAAAATTTCTAACTTATACTTACATGTGAACTATGTAGGTGATTGGAAATTTGATCTCGCTTGCTCTGCTGAGAAATGGAAAGGTTAGCATCACATTGTAATATTTCAAACTGTAGATTCTTTTTACATTTGACATTGTGTTCTCGATAATTACAATTAGTAGCTAGAGCTAAATTAAGGTTCATGACTTACCCTATAGTAGCATGATCATCACTTGATATTTTTTTTTACAATGTTATGTTATTACTTGTGAGATGCCATCTTATTTGAGGCTCTGTTTCTTATATGTCTTCAGGATGGTGGAAGTGTCACAGGGAAAAATCTTCTGTTTGCTGTGTTTCTTGGTTGTATGATTGTGGGCATTGTATTGATGTGTTTACTTTCGAAAAGAGATGAGAAAAGAAATAATACTCCAACACATTCCTCATTTGGAGCTATGTTAAAGTACATCATTGCACCGCTTAAGGACAAAAGAATGCTTCTTACCATTCCTCTTATAGCCTATTCAGGTTTACAACAGGCATTTGTATGGTAGGTAGTCTATGTCAATTTCAACATCCATGGTTCTTCACTTCTTAGTAAGCATTTTTCTAAGACAGTTCTGTGGATTTTTCTGAAGGGCGGTATTTACAAAGAGTATTGTTACACCTGTTCTTGGCATCAGCGGTGTTGGTGGAGCCATGGCAATTTATGGTGCAGCAGATGTAGTTGTAAGTAAAATGAAAATGAGCTGCTTGTTGAATGACTAACCATTACCTAGACAGATACTCCATTCAGCCTACCATTTTCAAGCTACATTCTTTACTCATTTTGCCCTGTTGCTTCCATTGCTTTAGGCAATAACCTCTGAAGTGCACTAGTCACACTAGCAACCAGTGCATATCTTGTTTTCCAGTTATCTGCAACGTAGAACCGTACCATTCGAAGCTACTGAAAGAAAAACTGTACTGCATGTTTACCTGATTCATGGAACATGGCTGGCATTGCAGTGTTCATTGGTTGCTGGACGATTAACCTCTGGAATTCGCTCAGCGGCATTTATAGTGTCGGTTGGAGCTATTCTTCAGGCCATAGTCCTGCTCTGGCTACTTCTCTTTTACAGGTTTGATTTCTGTAAAAGCCATTCTGTAATTGTGCCTATAACTGCTGCTGTGATTGTTTACTCATCTTTATCTTGCCCACAGTCCAATGGATGGACTGCTTGGTGCAGCAATTCCGCTAGTCATAGGTGCCTTGTGGGGTGTTGGTGATGGTGTCTTGAATACACAGTTAAGTGCATTACTTGGGCTGCTGTTCGAAGATGTCAAGGTAATCTTATTTTAGTAGTTTTTGTTTGGTATTTCATGTACATATATGGGCTTTCATCGCATTTGCGGGCTTATGAGTTCATTCTTTTGATATTTCAAGGGTTTTTTTGGGGGGCCGTAGCTACTTGTCCTCAACAAACACTCGAATTTGACACTATGTCCAATGCAGGAGGCTGCCTTTGCACAGCTGAAGGTGTGGCAGTCGGGCGCCATCGCAGTCATCTTTTTCCTGAGCCCAAGCATCACGCTGCAAGCCATGCTTATCCTGATGGCCGCGGCCCTCGTCATTTCCTTTGGCTCATTCATGTTCCTTACCCTTGTGGTTGAGAAGTCATCGCCTGTCATTGCCTGAAGTGAAACCATTTCCTGATGTCCAAACCGGCGCCAGTGTGACTTTGTCAGTATTACCAGTGACCTGAGCAGCGCCGTTGTTGTATGATTGATTCCACTATTCATCGGAAATGCAGCATCCATCGAATGTGGTTTGTGGTACAGTGGCACCATATTGCACCACCATTGGTTTGAGGCAACCATTATCTGAACCGAAGCTGCAGCAGCAGTCCGTGAAATGGGGAAAGCAACCATCGACTTGAGCACGCTTCTTGCTTTGTCAGTACTGGTCCTTTCTCCTTTTGCAATGTTGTTGTAAAAAACAGAGATGCTGTAAGAAATGTTCTTTCACTTGGACCACAGGATTTGCTGTAAACATCACATCAAATACTCAAGCATGGTTTCGCTTGTGTTTCACAGTTTTCACAAAAAAGAAGCAAAGTATAAACTACCCGAAAGAGATTTTAAAGGACAGTCTTATCAGACGGACTAACAAATGTAGACGGTCTCATCAGACAGTTCTGAAGATGCTTAGTTTTATTCCAGCTGCAAGCACTGATCAAAAGGGAATATTTATTGTAGCGCAATTCATTAGTTGCTGAAAAAGCAACAGAACTTCAAAAACAGATTCTTTAGAGTGGGCAGATTTCTTAAGCCGCTGACACAAAACTTCAATTGAATTGTTGGGGTCTTCCTCTCAAAGAGGAAACACCCTACAAAAACAGGCGTATGCTGCTTATTGCAGAGAGCACACGATATTTCTTTAGTAAAAGGCGAAAGAATAGTTCGCTCTGTGCCCACTGCGCAGCTGCGTGATCTCTCAACTGAGCTCCTGGCCCTGGTAAATAGCAGCACTCCTGCTGCTGTTTGCTTCAATCAGCGGTTTGGGACTAAATGTGCAAGCGTCGTCGGCCGCGCCCTCTACGCTAACGGGCCAATGGCCGAACTGCAAATCAAGGATTTCCATTTCCTGATAATGCCCACTGGCGCAGCGGACTGCGCGAGCTAGGCAGCCGCTTGCTGTCCGGCAAAACGAAATAAAAAGGTTCAAAACCAACTGGGAAAAGTTATTCTGCGAATACACACAAATTCAAGATCCCAAATACGTACTACCATACATCGCTGAACGGACCGACCCCATGAGCTTCCGGTTCTACATTTTTTTTGAACGTAGCTTCCGGTTCGACATTAGATCATATATGCATTGTATGCTTGAACATGAAGCTCCAGTGTAGTAAGCTTCAGATCAAGGACAAGATTGATTGATATGCTTCATTGCTTCGAATCTCCGGCCACTGTGGCCGCTCGTTGCAGGGCGGTGGTTCTCACTTTAGAAAATCTTTACTATTTCCATCACTAACAGCATAATGGTTACAGACACATCGCTGAGAACGTCATCGCTCGGTCAGTAACTCAGCAGTCCTGCACCTTCAGATTCAGTATATATGGACGTGCAGGCAAAGCACACGAAATGAATCAAGCAAACGGATTGGTTGTCAACTTCTGGTCAGATATCAGTTATTTGCATGTATACTGGTGATTTAAAGGAAAAGAAACCGTGTGCAATCATTAAAGCATGAACCAACAAATCGATAGAGACCTTCATCGAGCTCCAGCTCAGTAGAAACAGGTTTTATTTTACCATAAGGAAAAGCAAATTATATTGAATGATGGCAAAACAAAGACTTCACACTTCGCCGATCTATGGTTTGCAACCAAACTAACCAAAACAATGGGGCAATGTAAAACCCATCACATTCCAATCTCGTATTCTCCTTTTCCAATGCAAACATGTGAAACTTGTCCAAAACTCTTGAAAGTGGTTAAAAGTTGCAGTTGCAGAGTCAGCTACATACCCTATTGAAACTCGTGCCACTTGCTGTCTTGCTCCAAACAGTATATCATGATTTAACAATGTTCATTTTCTTACAAAGCATGGACAGATTAGAGCTGCTGTCAGACTACAGAAGCGCACAAAGGTGCACCAGATTAAATCTGCCATTTGTTTTTCTCTTTCCTCACGGTACTATCAAATCAAAGCTGCACTCATCACCTCAACTGCTCAAGCACTCTTTTTCATTGAGACCTTAAAACTGATTCAAGGAGTAGGTTGTCCATCATGCAGTTTTGTCTTCCTCTTTCGGCCAAGAATGGAAGCCTTTTGAAGCCTCACCCCACCAGCTCGCCATTTCTTGAAAGCAGCCATCGATTCTCTAGCAGATTCAAACACTGGCACAAAGAAAAAAAAAAAAGGTTAGCTGTTGCAGAGAAATACCTGATTATGATTAGATATTTGCATACCTCGACTTTCTTCTTTTGTAAGGCGTGGAACAAACTTAGGCATTGTCATCATGGAAGAACTGTGAGACTTGCTTAGAACCTCTTTGTACCTACTGGTGAATGCATAGCGCAAGAAAAGGCCAATGCTCTTGTCACTCACCCTGCAAATGTGACAACTCACGGAAGTAAGCAAAATAAAATCATCACACTTTTTTTTTTTTGTTATGGGATGGGAGTCTGACTAATAAATTTGCTGGACCACTGATATCCCAATGGAAATGACTCATTGAAGGAATAAACTAATTTATTTCATGTGATATACATTTATACAACCAAATACTTAACTATCCAGAAGTTCACACTACTATGAAGTTTGAGTCCATCTTTTCAACATCCCATAACTGTTTTAACATCCATACAAATTGATGGTAAAATAACAGGGACACCAAGGTTCATGGATGCCAGATTATGATAACATCATTTATATTTGAGTGCAAAAGGCTACACTGGGTCATGGGAAAGGGGAACACCTAAAATAGCTATAAATTTTGGACTGCGAGATTTAGTAAAACAGTATATATGGCAACATGGGACAAGTCATTAGATAAACTTGTGGCATCAAGGCATGCTTGTCAAATTATGATGAAACTCTGCGCCTTGGTGGTTCAGTGGTATCAATCATGGAATCGGTACTGAATTAATTTCTAACACATAGAAATAGAACTGACAGGACTGGTGGTAATGATGATGGACAGCAGTGAACTATTCTCCATCATATAGAATCGAACTGACTATCTCTGAAGGGAAATGCAGCAGATTGCTAGACAACTGAAACACAGAAATAGATATTCCACTATGAATTAATTGCTTTCCAGGATGAAAGGACCATGCTTTTGTAAAAAAAAAAAACACCACAAGCAAAAACATGTTATTTTGGGGGAATGGATTGAAAATAAAATCAAACCAAATCAGATGCAATCAGTGAGACAGTCCAAAACAATTGGGAAAATAACAAAATGCTAGTATTGTCACCCAAATTGATCCTAAACACAAACCTACCTTAACCTGTTTATATCAATGTTCGTCATATTACATTTTGATAGCCATAGAGAAACTGAATCTTGATAGGCATAGAGAAACTGAATGCTACCCAAACAACCGTGCCCTAATTATTGCACTTGTGTGGGATTCCGATTGGTATCTGGCATGTACAAAAGACTTGCTGAATCGGAGGCACATACCGTGAGCCTAAACTACCAAACTGCTAACTTTTACAGTAGCTTAATCTGTTTATATCAATGTTTATCACCTGACGGTTGGCATAGAGATTGAATGTTTTGACTAGACAAGTCAAATGTGTAGCAAATAATTTGTATTTCAAACCTTAGAAGCATTATGCATTAGGGCATGTTTGGCTTGTACCTTAATTTAGTCCACTAATTGTTGGTAAACCTTCCATAAAGTATACCACAGTCCATACGAACGCATTGTCCTACCCAAAAAGCAAACAAGCAATCAAAACTTTAAATCCTGATGGCATTACATACATTTGCAATAAGCACCGGATGGTGGCAGCCTTGTCAGTCACAGTGGCACCAATGCAGACACATATTGGTCAACCAAGAGATAAGTAGATTGGTGCACTTCATAATAAGGGATTAATTTTTCCTTTTGGTTAGACATCTCAATCTATAAAGGCTGTCCTGGTGCGCTAGGTTTGCAGTTTGCAGCACCACACAAATAAACTCCTCAAAATTTCAGTTATAGGTCAAAACCTCCTGATTTCTTGTCATGTCTGGTTACAAGTACCACCAGTGCCAGAAGGGCAATCCGTCACCCTTAACCTTTCACTAAACGATCCGATCCAAGCCTCAAAGCCACTTTGTTTGCTGACCCCCTCTCCAATTTCCTCCAGTTTTCTCTTTTACTTAATATAAAGGGGATTTCAGGGGCATTTGGGATTAGGAAAGAAACAACAGAAGCAGCACACCCCTGAGAGCTACTTAAGCCATTGAGCTATTCTGAACAATCAATATAGAATAAAAGCAATACTTGGCATGACCACTGCTACTTGAACCTACTCAATTCAATATGTTTCACGAATTCCCAATTCATAAATGAACCCTGTCTTGCCAGTGATCATAGCCCATAAGAACATTAAGAAATGGAAAGCAAAGATACTGAAAGCACATTTTCCCAGAGCCCCGGACTACCAATTCAACCAATGGATGACAGGGGAGACTCCACCCAGGTTTTGTACTAAGGTGATGCTTTCAAACCTAGGTGGGACAGACGTTCCGATGACTCCTAGAGTTCCGCGCTCTAACCAGTCCACCGCGAGAAGCTTGGCTCGATGAAAATAAAGAATCCAATGTCTCAAAAAGAAAAGTAAATAAACTGAGAAAACCATGATATCTATTAGATGCATGACTAAAGTAGTGAGGGAACATACAATGGAACAATCTTGCATCCCAGCTCATAAAAATATGGGCAAAGAACCCTCAGATCCACACAGGCTGCATCAGCTTGTATCTCCTTCCGAGTTCTGCAGTATATATAAAACTGAGACATCAGAATTCAAATTTGTTAGGGTATACTGCACACACACTAGTTATCAATAGTCAAAACTCCCACATTCAACAATTCATGTCTTTAGTAAATTCGCTCATTAAGTAAGATCTGCAGATATAACTTATTTAGTGGAAAACTACAACGGAGGAAAGAAAATCTGCATCCTTTTATTAAGTTGTCAATATGAAATTACATGTATGTTTCTCAAACCAAGAATACTCTCTGCTCTCCTGTGCTTTGTTGTTGCTCTAAGAATTTCTGTGTATGCAGTAATGCCATAAGAGACATTGAAGAAATCTACCTCTGTGTGAAGCATTTAGGTGGATTTATTGACACTGCTTGTTCCAGGGACAGCAGACCATGAGCAAGCCAAAATGGGAGGTCCACCTTAGCACCCTTCTCGACCTGGATATAGAAGAAAAGGTTCAGATCCACTTCTATTATAAAAGAAAAGCATCCCTGTTAGCACTTTCAGTATGAAAACATTCAGATCCACTATGCAAAGCATCCAATTCCCAGTTAGGGTTCATGACAAATACTCCCAGACAAGCCAATAAGAATGAAGAAAGTGGAGTAATACAAATTAGTTTAAACAAGTCAAAGAATATACATAAAAAAGCCTCCATTACCCAAGAACTGCATAAATCCACATTCAGGAATTATCAGGACCTAAGAAGAATTTACTGACATGTGTACACAGGTCTAGAACTAGAAGCATTGGTGCACCAAATTAATGGGCAGACACTTACACAGTTACTTTCAGCACCAGGATCTAGCAGGCCAACACCATTTGCAGTTACTTGGAAAACAACTGAAACAGGCTGCAGCCAGAGCAGAAACTTACACTCAGCACGCATATGCAAGCATCACACAAGAAGAGAACACAAAAAATGACATCTGGAATTACCTCATCCTCCATGAGGATGTCATCGATGTCGTAGTAATTCGGCATCTGACAAAGAATTTATATTTCACACAATTGAGCATAATTTCATAATTCGCAGAATTTGAGCCTCCAACTTGAAATTGTTTATTTATTTACCAACTGAAATAAAACAAGTGCCAACATACCAAAGTGGCACTGTGCAGAGGGAATTAGATGGCGCACCTTCCCCGACTGGCGGCTCAGCAGCTGCGCGCCTGTGTGCCGGTGCTCGCAGACTCCCTCGCTGGCAGGTCAGGCCGCAACCGGAGTTCGCTGCGGCGCCGCTGACCGCCCAGTCGCCCACCGCACTGGAGCTAGGGTTTGGAGTCGGCAGCTCCCGCCGGTGCTCCCGCCGCCGCTCCTGCTCACGCCAGCGACGTCACCGCAGCGCCCCTGCTGGCGCCGCTGTGCCCTGCTCGCCTTCGTGTCCCCAAGCCCGGCCGGCCGCCGCCGCTGGCTGGGGATGGGAATTGGGGGCGGGAGAAGAGAATGGAGGTTGGACTATTGGGCCGTGTGGTGCTCTAGGCCCAACGGCCGGACGCCTGATGCAAAAGCCGAAGCCGAAGCCGAAGCCGAAGCCGATAAGCCAAGAGTCGAAGCCGAAACCAAAAACCGACATTTCGGTTTTGTTCGGTTTTCGGAAAAATGCCAGTATATATGTCTGTACTTTGCACCAAGATCATAATTTTTTTTTGACTGAACCTCATTACTCGGACGCAGACGGTTGAGTTCTGAAGATTTCGTATTAGATGCGGCCACATGAGCCAGGCCTGGACGTTTAATTCTCGATTCCGTTTCGGTTCGGCAGCCATCGAAGAAATTCGGTTCTTAGAAAATAGGAACTAATCAGTTCTCAAAATTTCTTGGAACCGAGCATTTCAGTTCTCGTTTATTTTGGTTCGGTTTCGGTTCTAAACGAACTAACCGAACTTTTCTGGAGAGGCTAAAAAACAATTAATATGCATGATCTAAAGCAAATTTATGCAACATTATATCTATTCTAGATAATAAAAAAGTTACAAGAGAACAATAACATTATAGTAACACATGTATATAAAAGTTTATATGTGAAATATCACACATAAATCAAACATAATCTTACAAAATACCACCTCCATCCCAAATTGTAAGTCGTTTGACTTTTTGGACACAAACTTTGACCACTCGTCTTATTCAAAAATTTGTGCAAAATATCATTTTTCTTGTCGTGGTTTGCTTAATCAACTCTTCAAGAATGTCTTAAATTTGACTATATTTACACAAATTTTTTGAATAAGACGAGTGGTCAAACTTTGTGTCTAAAAAGTCAAACGACTTACAATTTGAAATGGAGAAAGTACAAGTAAAGGAAGTATAATCGATGAAATTCGGTTCTTTTGGTTAATTCAGTTAATCGAGGGTAGGAACCGAATTTTATTCGGTTATTTCGCTTCCTTAATATCAGGAATTGAATAAGGAACCGAATTTTTCGGTTTCGGTTCCGGTTCTTTTGGTTCCGTTAATTTTATCCAAGCTTAGCTCCAAAGTAGACAATGATTTGTATGATACATGGATACATGAACAGGAGCGAGAATTGCTGTCACCGGACAAATGATTACTTTACAATCTTTTTAAGTGTGGAGATTAGTATTATACCACCTCTCCATTAATTTGTAATTGCAAAAAAAATGTTGTCACTACTTTTATTCCTTAAATAATTTTTTTATCAAATCAAAGTACAAACTCCCTACCGTCCGTAGAGTACTAGCGTACTTCCAACCGCCGAAACAAGCCATTTGAGAACGCATGTACTCCCCCGTCCTAGATGTCATTCTCGTTTTCCGAGAAATCAACATTTTTAAATACTGGCAATTATATATTAAAATATATAAATATTTATGCTAAGTAATGAGTATCATCGGAAAGATCTTTTTAAGTCTAGTTTTTTAACAAATTTATTTAGAGATGAAAATATTGTATGTTTTTTCTATAAATCTAATCAAAATTAAAAAAATTTGACCGGCACGCATCCTATAACGTCATCTATTCTGGAGACGAAGGGAGTAAAATGGAAGCTTTATCTATGTCTCGCCTGCATCAACGTAACCTCACCAGCACCATTTGTGCAGTGTACGCGGCAGCCCACGACACGCAGCAGCAGCAGCAGCAGCAGCTAGTGTCGGTCTGGTCTGCCTCTGTTGCGAAATTAAACACACACCTACACCTACTAGTCCCTTCCAGCTCACATGCTCAATGATTAATCAGCCCACACTGTTCATGGCGGCCATTCGTCCAGCTGCTGCTGCTGCAGGCTCGTCGGCGGCGGCGTCCTCCGTCGCCGGCGCTCTGCTGGCACTGCTAGCCATCGCAGCGCTCTGCTCCGGATCCTCCTCGGCGTCCGGTGATGAGGCCGAGCTCATCACCATCAGCACCACCCGGCGACAGGTGGTGGTCCCGGCGATGTACGTGTTCGGCGACTCGCTCGTGGACGCCGGCAACAACGACTTCCTGCCGGCGCCGGCGCCCAAGGCGGTGCCCCCCGACGGCGTCGACCTCCCGCGTACCGTCATGCGGCGGACCGGGCGCTTCACCAACGCCTACAACCTCGCCGACATCATCGGTAAACTACTCTCTCTGCGTCGATCTCTCGAGTTACGATCACCTTGGGTTCCTCCTCTCGCCAAATTGACCGAGCTTAATTGCACGTACGCCAATATCAGGTCGCCGGCGGGCGGCGGCGCCGGTGACTGATCACCGGCCGGCCTCAACGGCAGCAGCATCAGCAATGCAGTTAGTTCTTCTTGTTTTTTTTTTTTCTTTCTGTGACATTGTACGTATACGTGCAGCACAACATTTGGGATTCAGGAGAAGCCCACCGGCGTACCTCTCGCTGACGACGCCATTGTCATGGCTGGACCTGCTTCGAGGTCGAGTCGGCGCCAACTACGCCTCCGGCGGCTCCGGCATCCTCGACGTCACTGTAAGCAATGCACATCAGCAAACTATAGATCGAGTACCTAATACCATCTTGGTACAATGCTTTTTTGAAGTAAACAAAATTCTGCCAATGTATTTTTTTTTTTTAAGAATCATCTGCCAATGTAATGGATGCAGGGGAACGGTACGATCACCCTGCGTGAACAGGTGTCGCTGTTCGCCAAGACCAAGGCGAGGATCCTCCATGCCGGCCTGGTGAGCCGCGAGAGCCTGGACAACCTGCTGGGCAAGTCCCTCTTCGTGATCAGCACGGGCGGCAACGACTTCGGCGCCTTCGACGACCCCGGCGGCGTGCCCATGAGCCAGGCGCCGGAGTTCATGGCCGGCATGGTCGCCGACTACCTCAACCACATCAACGCACTGTACGAGCTCGGAGCTCGGAGGCTGGTCCTGCTCGACGCCCTGCCCGTGGGATGCCTGCCGAGCCAGCGCGCCACCACGGCGGACGGGGACTGCGACGGCGGCGGGAACTACCTGTCGGAGCTCTTCAACTCCCTCCTCCGAGCCGAGATGGCGAAAGCCGTCGCCGGCGGCTCCATGCCCGAGATGAGGTACTCCGTCGCCAGCCTCTACAACGTGCTCTCCGACATGATCGCCGACCCAGCTCCGGCCGGCGGGCTGAGGGAGGTGAAGACGGCGTGCTGTGGCGGCGGCAAGTTCAACGGCGAGGTGGAGTGCTCGGCGGACACGAGCCTGTGCGCCGACCGTGACGAGTACCTGTTCTGGGACACGGTGCACGGCACGCAGGCGGCCTACCGCCGGGCCGTCGGAGCTTTCTTCTATGGGACGAGCAGAGAAGCGGAGCCCGTCAACCTCCACCAGCTGCTCCAGGAGCAAGACTATCGTTCCACGGCGACGACGGCATAGCACACCTCCATGTAATGAGGTTGTATAATAAAATGAAAACTTCTAAAAAAAAGTAGTAAAATGAAAGGAATAAATATTTTTAAACGAATAAATATACTCTTTCCGTTCTAAATTATACAAAACGTTTGACTCTTTTATTCAAAGTTTAACCACTCGTCTCGTTCAATAAAAATTGTACAAATACAGTCAAATTGAAGTCATTTTGAAGAATATTTTGGAAAGCTTCACCACTAATTCCTTTTTTCCTTTTGCTTTGGCTCCATGAAGCCGTTTTGATAAATCATTTGCCAAAACAGCTCATTTCTTAAAATATGCTCTCACAAAACACCACGTAGAATGAGGTGAAGCCGAAAGAAGCTATTATTTTTCTAGCTCCTTGTCACCCCCAAAGACTCGTGGTTTGGACTTTGGACTGGTTTGTGGTCGCGTTTTGTTTTCGAAACTATAATAATTCCAGATAGTAGGGGCACTCCTAGCTTACGGTACATCATGGATCGATCGATATCTGAGAATGTGAGGCACCTCGATTCCTTCCAAGTCCCTTTGCCGGTATTGCCATCCACAAATGAACCTTCATCTTTGACACTTTTATTTTGCAAGAGGCTTTAATTTTATGACCGGCTTTGTTCTCTTTGCAATGGGAATATCGGAAGGCCCATGCTAGGTCGGTCAGATGTCTCAAATGTTTAGCTAGCGAATATGCTGTATTTGAGCGTTTTTGGAAAGATACTCCGCTTCTAGACAGTGGCAAAATCTTCGGCTCGAATCCGACTCAATCTGTTTTGGCCCAATCAATTCCGAAATCTCAGCCTGTTCAATTGGAAGGCGAAGGGGTGGGAGTCGGTACGGCATTTAAAGGTGCACCGGAGCACCCGAGAGAAAGTCTTGACAAAACACAAGCATTCCACCGTCCACTCTCCCCTTCTCGGTCACCTCGTCTGCTGTGGAGGCGATGGCAAACTTTGCCGTCGACCCGTGTCCGTTCGTGCCGGCGGGATGGGAAGTTGAGCTGCCGCCGGCTCAGCCGCACCTTCGCCATGAAGTCTTCGTGACCGGATGCTACTCTCACTGCAATGAGAATCTGGCGATCGTCAAGCTGCAGCCGCCTGTCAACAAAGCGGACTTTGGACACCTGGCCACAGAGCTCCGTAAGTACTTCTTGGAAACCCATGCCACTAGGGCTATGGAGATTGAGCCTTCGGCTTTGGTAGATGCTTATGTCAGATTCAGGTCTGCTCAGGATAGGAAGAAGTTTTTAGGTCCTGTTCTTCGTTTTGGTTCTTACAATATGATAGTGATAAGGCATGATGAGGCTCAAAATGCTAGGAGTTTGGATCTGGATAGAGAGGCTTGGATCATGTTGCTTGAGTTTCCGAACTGATGCAGCGATAGCTAAGGCAGTTTCGGGTATTGGGATGATGGTTAGTTGGAAGGCTACCTTGGCTTGTGTCACTGTTGGGGTTGTTTTACATGATGATAGGAAAATCCCAAGCTCTGTGATAATTGGGGCTGGTCTGCCAATAAGGGGTAAAACTTGGACATGCCCAGTTTTCACTCTCAAGCGTAGCAGTATTGTTGAACTCCCTGATCCAGATAGAGTTGTGCCTGTTGGTCCTCTGCACCCAATGTTGCCTGATGCTCCTAATTGGATGGGTCATGTTCAACCTGTGGGTCATCTCTCTCCTGCTGCATCTAATGCAAGTAATAACCTTGGGGAAATGGATGTTGATGGTAATGGTATGGGTCATCATGGTCATCAGGGGTTAGTGGATCTTGCTGATGTTGCAATTGGTGTTGGAGTCATGCATGGAGGTCCTATTGTTGGTAACCAGGGGGGACCTGTTGATGAAACTATGAGAGGACAGAACTCTGTTAGTCTGACACCTGATCTGGTCCCTTCAAAGAAGTCTGATGGTATGTTGATCCCAGTTCCTGTAACTAAGAGGGTTCCTATCCTGCAAGATGCCAATCTGATCACTCGTGGATCAGACTGATGACAGTGAGACAGAGTCTGATGTCCCAGCTATCCACTCTCCTGGGCTTGACTCCAAGTTGGAACTTGAAAAATCTAAGGCTATTGTCATTACTTCTAAGACTGATGATCACTTTGGTACTTCTGGGGGTGAACACTGCCACTAAGCGTAAACTGTTTGCAGAGGTAATCAATTTCATCTCTAAATCCCCTTCCTGTAAATCTTTTGGACATCTTTATACCTATGATCTTGATTTAGAGCTTGCGGTTCCAACTTTCTTCTCTAATATTTGGGATCTTGCACATCTTCTCTGTATTTTAACACCTAGAGCTGATGATCCTGCTGCTTTGGACATTATGGTACAGATTCTGGAGGATGATGAGGATGTGGTTAAGATCATCAAGCCAGAGCAATTCACTCCCAACAAAAGGAGGGGAAAGAAGTTGAAGGACCCACTACCAGTTGAGTTCTTAAGGCGCAGCAAGAGGCAAGCTAACAAGAATAGAGGTTTCAAGGGCAAGACAGCAGTGGAGGTCCTGAACCCAAAGCCCCTGGAGATAATCCCTGCCACACCAACCATGACTCCAGCTCCTTTTCTGAATGTGGATGCAGTAGTGGGCATTACAACTGGTTTCCTGCAGATCCATCCTTCGTTGGTATCTGGTGAACTCATCAACCTCGACTCCAATGAAGAAGAAAACAACTAAGGATCATGCTGAGTGGGTTTGGTGGTGTCTCGCAGTAAACTTTTATTTTGGTATCTACAGTAGTCCTGCCCTTAGCTTGGTTGTCTGGCCTTCGAGCAGACAGAATAAATGTAACATTGTTCTAGGGGGGCTACTTTGTTGGAAGATACCAATTAATTCACTTTGTTTGGTTAATGTTAATGTTAATGTTTGGTTTGCCTATGTGAGCTCTCTGTCAATTTCTCTTCATTTGGTTCTTCTGTTGATCTGGTATCTGTGGTACTAGATAGTATCTCATCCCAATCCCTGTGTTTTATGGATAATAGTCGAAATCTAAAGATTCTAGTTTGGAATGTCAGAGGGATTAATTCCCAGGATAAGTGAGATGCTCTGAGAAATAAAATTACGGAGAGTGCTTGCCATATTCTTTGTATTCAAGAAACAAAACGTGAGAATTTTGATCCTTTCTACATCAAAAAGTTCTGCCCCAGACATTTGGATAGATTCTTCTTCTCTCCTTCTATTGGGGCCTCTGGGGGTCTCTTCACTATCTGGAATAGTAGCATACTTTCTGGCACTCTTGTTCAAAGGAATAATTATGCTATTACTGTCAAATTTGACTGTACTATGGATAACAACTCTTTTCATTTAACTAATGTGTATGGACTGTTGGTATTTGTTAATGCAAACAGATAAATCCGCAAGCGCACGGATATCGTTGTAGCTTTCACCCGGAAGTATTCAGGGTATCGTATTTTCCACAGTGAACAGAAGTGAACTAGAGAGAAGCAAGAACGTCCAAGAGAAGAAGGTAGAAGGATATTTTTGTAGGGCGAGAGGGAATTCTAAGCTCAGCCCAAGGTCACTAGATAACTAAAGTTTCGGCTTACTTAACTTACTCACTTTGGAGCGGCTGTTCCTTTCTGGTTCTCGAAAAGACTGGGAAGACGTAATCGGGATCAGGCAGCCTAAAGCTCTACGAGAACACCAACCCGAACGTGGTGGAATACAAAGGCCTTGTCGGGTCTGTCACCCCCAGGGCTACCACAAACTATCCGTGGGGTTG
>JAKNSH010143007.1:0-24666 GCA_027790015.1 Cymbopogon flexuosus | reverse complement strand
TTTCTGAGAAAGGAGAAGGCCATCACCGCAACGCTGAACATGCATACCCAGGAAGTGATGTAAGTCACCGAGGTCTTTCATGGAGAATTCCTGCTGGAGAGCAAAGATTATCCAGCGAAGAAAACCCGGTGAGGAAGCAGTGAGGATGATGTCATCAACATAGAGCAGGAGATATGCAGTATCTGATCCGCGCTGATAGATGAAAAGTGAGGTGTCCGACTTAGCCTGAACAAACCCAAGAGAGGTCAGGTGTGCGGCAAACCGACTGTTCCAGGCACGAGGAGCCTGCTTCAATCCATAGAGTGACTTGTTGAGACGACAGACAAAGTCAGGATGAGCAGGGTCTTCAAAACCAGACGGTTGCACACAATAAACAGTCTCAGTCAAGGTGCCATGCAGGAAAGCATTCTTCACATCTAGCTGGTGGACAGGCCATCGACGAGAGAGGGCCAATGATAGCACGGTGCGAACAGTAGCCGGTTTCACCACTGGACTGAAAGTCTCATCGAAGTCTACTCCAGGCCGCTGGGTGAACCCACGAAGAACCCAGCGAGCCTTGTATCGCTCGAGAGTGCCATCAGCATGAAACTTGTGCTTATAGATCCACTTGCCTGTGACCACATTGGCTCGAGGGGGGCGTGGCACCAAATCCCATGTGTGATTCTGCAGCAGAGCAGTATGTTCCTCATCCATAGCGGCGCGCCAGTTCGGATCGGCAAGCGCACTGCGATAAGTCTTCGGCACAGGTGACAGAGGCGCGGCGTGGTAGACGGAGGGAACCCGAAAACCAGTCTTCGCGCGTGTGGTCATGGCGTGCTGGTTGACGACTGGAGGAACTGGAACGGCACCCTTGGGCAGCGGTGCAGGAGCTGTACGGGGCAGCGCGGAGGAGCTGTGGATAGTCGGCGAGGGACTGCCAACAGAGGGCACCGGAGCGGTGGAGCGGCCCCGGCGTGAGTAGACGTGTTGGATGACACGCGCCGGGGCGATCCATTGCCGAGGAGGTGGTGGCGACGAAGCCGGTGGCTATGACGAGGCCGCACGTGGCTGTGCGGGTGAGGAACCAGCTGGGGGCGCGTCCAGCGCTGCTGAACTAGCTGGGTCCAAGCTCGACGGGGGGCAGGCTGGGAGCGCATCAAGCGCTGCCAGACCAGCTGACCCAGATGGCATAGACGGCTGTGGGGGATGAACACCAAAACCTGCAGGGAGGAAACTGGGTGCAGACCCAATGGGACTCGGCACATAGTCAGGCACATCCAAAAAATCAAGGTCCGCAGGTGACGACGGAGAGTTGCGGTCAGCATAGGGAAAGACCGACTCATCAAAGACAACATGACGAGAGAGGATCAATCGATGGGAAGAGAGATCAAGGCAGCGGTATCCCTTATGATGAGCGGAGTATCCCAGAAAGACGCACATGGTGGACCGAGGTGATAGTTTGTGGGTGGCTGTGGCAGACAAGTTAGGATAGCATTGACAACCGAAGACGCGAAGATGATCATAGGAGGGTGCAGTCCCAAAAAGGGCATGGTGAGGAGTGGAGGATTTAAGCGTCTTGGTTGGCAAAATGTTGAGGAGGTGGGTGGCTGTCTGCAGTGCCTCAACCCAGAAGGTGGGTGGAAGGGACGCCTGAAACAGAAGGTAGCGAACAACATTGTTAATGGAACGAATGATGCGCTCAGCCTTACCATTTTGGGACGAGGTGTAGGGGCAGGACATGCGTAGGTGAATGCCATGGGAGAGGAAGAACGTGCGGGAACTAGGGTTGTCAAACTCTCGTCCGTTGTCGCACTGGACCGCCTTGAGAGACTTGCCAAATTGAGTGGACACATAGGAAGCGAAATGAGCAAGCGTGGGAAAGACATCAGACTTGAGTTTTAAAGGGAATGTCCATAAATAATGAGAGCAATCATCGAGAATAACCAAATAGTATTTGTAGCCCAAAATACTAAGAACTGGGGATGTCCACAGATCACAGTGTACAAGATCAAAGTTATTGGACGCTCGAGATGCTGATACATGAAAGGGAAGATGCACATGACGACCTAACTGACAGGCATGACAAAGGGAGGCACTACTATCATGACGACATGCAGGTAGACCAGATGACGCGAGCTTGGAGAGCGCCTCGTGTCCAGGATGACCGAGACGGCGATGCCAAAGGGTGGAGTCGGAGCTGGCGACCAGGGAGTGTGCAGCCGGCAGATGAAGAGGGTACAACGGCCCATAGCTATTGCACCTGACGATCATGTTCCGAGACTGAAGATCCTTCACAGAACAACCAATTGGGTCAAACTCAACGGAACAATTGTTGTCAATGGTAAACTGGCGAACAGAAATGAGATTCTTAATAAGGGGTGGTGAAACCAAGACATTATTAAGACGTAAAGATGGAGGAAGGACAGTACTGCCAGTGGATGTAACAGGGAGTAGGGAACCATTACCAACAACAATGGACGAAGGAGTAGGATACCGCGAAGGAACAGTGTGAGTAAGAGTGGCGGAATGTGGAGTCATGTGAGAGGAAGCACCTGAATCAAAGTACCATTCACTGTTCTGGGGCTGATTCAGAGTCATGGTGCTGAAGCTTGACGCGAGGGAGGACTGGTCCCAGGAGGGAGGTCCAGCTGCGGGGTTATAGAACCCAGGTGGCGCCAAAGACGGCCACTGGCCAGCTGGTGCAGCCCACTGGCCGGCCGGCTGGAAAGGGTGCTGCTGCTGCGCCAGCAGTCCTTGCTGTTGAGGCGGGCGCGGAAGAGGCGCCAGCGGAGGATGCGAACCAGGCCACATTTGGATGGCCCCACTCCATGGATTGTGGAAGGATGGCCACGGTGCGGTGCCGGCGTGCTTGGGCTGCCCACTGGTGGAGGAACCGGCAGCTGCCGAGTGGTTGCCGAACTGCTGTCCAGAGCCGTCCCGCTTGCCACCGCGTTTGCTGCGGCGGCTCTTGGACGACCCGCCCCCAAAGCCCGAGCCGCCTGTGCCGGGCTGCTGGACAGGGGGAGGGCGGGCACTTGTGGTCGAGGACCTGGCCGCGGAAGCAACCAGGGCAGTCTGCGGCGTGGGCGCCTGATGCTCCAAGGTGAGCTCCTCCAGCAGGAGATCGGCCTTGGCTTCGAGGAAGGTAGGGAAGGGGCGGCCACGCCAGAGGTGCATGCCGATCGTCTTGAACTTCTCGTTGAGGCCCCGGATGAGGTTGAGCACAAGTGTGCGATCAGTGACAACCTCACCCAAGTCCCCAAGTGTGTCCGCCATGCGTTTGAGCTCCCTGCAGTAATCGTTGATGGAGAGCTCGCCTTGGACGAAGTTCCGGAACTTGGCGTCGAGGTAGAGGGTGCGCGTCTCGCGGTTGTCGAGGAACTGCGACTCAATCGCTCGCCAGGCGGCACGAGCGGTGGAGTTCCGGCCGGAGATGGTTTCGGACAGGTCGTCGGTGATGGTCGCTTGGATCCACGACTTGACAACGCAGTCCATGCGCGCCCAGTCGGGGTTGCCGGGTGCCAGAGTGTCCGTGAGAATGTGGTGCTGGAGGGAATACTTCCCAGCAGCGAGAAGGATCTGATCACGCCACCTGTTGTAGTTGCTGGAATTGGTGTCGAGGAGGACAGTGACGAGGTGGCGAATGTTCTGAACGGCCACGGCCTGGGCATGAAGGTGGGCGACTGCAGCAGCTTCCTGGAGAAGAAGCGCTTGCTGGAGGGCGGTGGGAGGAGGGGCGCCATGGGGGTCGCCGGCGGCCTCTGCATCAGAGGGAGCCGGGTCGTCGTCGTCGTCGTCGGAGGTGTCCTCAGCAGCAGCGCGCTCCTGGGCGGCGCGGGTCAAGGCATCGCGAGCGCGCGCGGCGGCGGCGTCGCGCTCGGACGCGGCTGCCAGGGCCTCCTGCTCGGCGGCCTGGGCGCGGGCAGCGTCGCACGCGGGCAGCAGCCGCGGCAGCGGCCTTCTCCGGAGCGGCGGGATCGACGGGAGGCGCGGAGGGAGATGGGGCGGCGGCGGCAGCAGCGGCTAGCGCGCGCGGGGAGAGAGGGGGGTGCCGGGCATCGCGGCGGGAGAGGGGCGCGGCCAGAGGACGGCGCGCGGCGCAGCCTTGGTAGGCGCGCTAGTAGAGCGGAAGAGGAGGAATCGGGGTAAAGACCCGGACTCGTGATACCATGAAGGAAGTTGTATTCACAATCTTACTGGACAAGAGTACAGAGTGTAGAAGATAAAAGCAAGGGAGCAAGGGTTCCTAGGGTTTATAGAACCAAATACCCAAAGAGCCCCTGGCTGCCCAGGCCCATAAGGCCAGCCTATTAGGCCCATATGGCCAGCCTATCTAACCTTCTAAGCCTCATTCTAACAATATTAGTACCCTGGATACTTTATGTTGTAAACTTGTTGCTATTGCTAACTTGCACGTAACACAGTTAAAACCTCTTTTGTTTTTGCCTGAGAAGATATGACTTAGCCATGGTTGGTGATCTGCCGACAGGCTTTTTGAAAACATCAAACATTAGGTTTTCACAATTGTTGTTTCATTCTTTCATTTTAGTTTGCTTGTTGTACTGTAAATGGCTATCTCTAGTTGCATTATTCTAAGATATACTTCTACTTGTCAAACACAAAGGTTCAAATCTTGCATGTACTACATTGCAGCTGATTATTCTGCAGGTTTATATATTGGTTCTTTATGAGTACCACTTGACATATAAAAGTGCACCCAAGTATAAGTATTTGCAGCATACAAAATTGATGAGAAAAAATGAGTATACAGCTATTTGCCAAGAATACTTTTGAGCTTGCTGTATGTGTGTGAAATAGTAGCTGAAGATTCATCTAGCCTGCACCTCTGTTGTGTTGCTATGATGTGTTTAGAATAATCTTCTTTTTATGCTCCAGTCAGTCAAGGTACTATCATCTTCAATCTCTATGGTTGGTACATGAGCAATTTTAGGCCAATCTTCACCATCATTTTCTTTGCAGCTCTTTGTTAGCAGTGGGCATTCTTTGATGTACAATTCTTTCAGTGATTGTGGCAGGCCTTGTTCTGGCAAGCTTGGTATAAGAGGACAGTTCAAAATGGCCATAGCTGCCAAACAAGATGCTGCTCCTATGCCAGGAGGCAAGCATCTTAGGTTGCTACAATGGAAGATCTCCAACTTTTTCAGAGTGGCAGGAAGCTTTACTGGAAAATAGTGAAGGCTGGCACAATCAGTTATGGCAAGATTTATCATTGAGGATATCTCATCAATCTCTCGAAGAATAGGATTGACTAGATTGGGGCACGAGCTGATGCGTAGATCTTCAAGCATGGAGGGCAGCAGACTATGCTGTTGGGATGGTTCCAGCTTCGGACAATCATAGATATGAATACTCTTAAGAGTAGTCAGAGCTCTGAATCCTTCAACTGGCAGGTGAGTTAATTCCGGGCAGCCTATGATGGTTAATTGCTGGAGTGTTGATAATTTCTGGCAAAGCAGTCCTTGCTCTAATGATGTAAGATTTGGGCACTGGTCAATCTGTAGCCATACCAATGATGATGAAACTTGAGAGCTTGGAGTATGTATTTCTGGAAGAATGACGAACCCTGTTTCAGAAACTTTGAGCTTCACTACTGATGATGGGAAAGATGGGAATTCTTCTAGTAGTGGGCAGTCAGTCACTGCAAGTTCTGTGTGCAATGGAAGCAACTGACCATCTTGTACAGAAACCCAACCTTTTAGGTTAGACATGTCTTCAAATATGAGTTCCTTCAGTGATGGAAACCCCTTGACTTCACTGGTTCCTGAAAACTCTTGGTTAATGTGAACAATGGCATGGAGACCCCCAATATATAAAAATTTGAGTAGGGGGAGTACTCCAAGCGCTGGTAGAACTGAACAGTTTGTACAGTCAGACAGGTGGATGGTTTGCAATTGAGTTAGTTTACTTAACCAATTTGGAAAGTATAATCCTGCAAAGGCCTCGACTTTCAGCTCACTGATTTCATGATGTGGTTGGAGGTGCTCAAGTATCTTTATGTCTTTATCTACTGTTTTTGAAGTGAAACTCCTCCTTTCAGACCACATAAGGTGTAAATTGTTGATATTTCTCTTCTTCATTAGCAAAGCTTCATTAGCCTCTTCCACACTAGCCACGCTCTCAAGATTCTTAATGCAGATGTGTCCTGTGATCCCCTTCAATGCCTTCAATTCACTGATCTTGTATCCTTTGTCCTTACGGACAACAAATTCCTCCAGCTGTTGAAGGCAAGTCAAGTTCCCTATTCCAGCTATACCAGTGATCAACTCTGCCCTTGCTTCTAGCCATCGAAGATTTACGAGATTGGTTATGGTCTTTGGGAGGTAATCTAGTGCATGGCAGTTTTGCAACTTAAGTGTTTGCAGGCTGAAGAGCCTACCAATTGATGAAGGCAACACTGCTATTCCAGT
This sequence comes from Cymbopogon flexuosus, assembly GCA_027790015.1. Taxonomy (NCBI): domain Eukaryota; kingdom Viridiplantae; phylum Streptophyta; class Magnoliopsida; order Poales; family Poaceae; genus Cymbopogon; species Cymbopogon flexuosus. Next base: position 18,259 of record JAKNSH010143007.1, on the reverse strand, counting down.
GCCTGAAAGATTCAAATATCGAAGCAATTTTAAGTTACCAATAGAATCAGGCAGCTCAGTAATGTCTCGTCGGTTCAGATCAAGCACATGAAGGTACTTCAACTTGAGGAACAGATCACTGGGTATAGAGCTTGTTATGGATTTGTATCCATTCAGTAGTAAAAGTGTGCGAGCTCTCTTAAATCCAAGGAAAGCTTCAAATTGGGTCTGGCTTCTATTGTCACAAGAGAATGATAGATGCCTGGCACTTCTTGCAGGGCTGCTGCTGTGCGGGGGATCATGCAGTCTTAGTCCTTCATCCAATCTTAGGCATTCATCGATTGAGATAGACTGTGCTAGGTCATGCATGGCATCATGCATTACATATCCACTTTTATGATATTGGAAGAAGGATCTGCTTTGTAATTCATCAAAGTAGCCACTCCCAATTTCTTCCATCTTTCTCCTTCCTTGAGGCTGAATGAACCCAAGGGCCATCCAGATTTGAACCAACCTTCTTTTCTCAAAGACATAATCTTTGGGAAACACTGAACAAAATGCAAAACATCGCTTCAGTGTGGCTGGCAAATGGCTGTAACTCAATCTCAGAGCTGGCAATATATTGTTCTTGTCTGATGGCAATTCCCATATTTCACTCTTTAATATGTTCTTCCAATCTTCCTCTGCATACCTGGTACATAGTAAACTGCCTACTGCTTTTGCAGCTAGTGGCAGGCCTTTCAATTTCTTCACGATGTCCTTGCCTATTATTTCCAATTCTGGGTGTGAACTGGAGTCACCTTCTACAAATGCGTGTTTCTTGAACAACTGCCAGCAATCATCGTTTGATAGCTGCTTTAGATGGTAAGGAGTCATCCCACCCATTAGTGTCCCCACATATTTGTTTCGTGTGGTAATTATAATCCTGCTTCCTTTTCCCCCGCTAACTAGAGCACAGCGATATCTGTCCCATTTTTCAGGATCCTCATTCCATAAATCATCAAGGACTAGAAGAAATCTTTTACCTTGCAGCTTTTTTGAGAGGTCTTCTTGAAGCAGGTTCATGTTAGTTGTGGCTGATAAGAACCCACTAGTAACAGATTCAATTGTTTCCTTGGTAAGCTTCATCTCATCAAAATTTTCAGAAACACACAACCACACTCTTAACTGGAAATGCTCCTTTACTCTTTCATCATTGTAGATGAGCTGTGTTAGAGTCGTCTTTCCTAGTCCCCCCATGCCCACTATGGGAATAATAGAAAGGTTGGCATGGCCTGAGTTATTGGGGTCCAGCAACATCTTCACAATGGTTTCTTTCTCTTCTTCTCTTCCAAACACACTCGAGTCATCGATCAGCGAACTTGTTTTGGGCCTCTCCTTTATCTCCTGCCTGTCGGACCCACTGTTCATGTTTGGACCAATAATCTGTCTTTCTTTGATAAGCCTATCGAGTTTCCCCTCAATCTTCCTTATTTGCTGCACTATCTTATGGTTAAATAAACAATTGTTCAACCAAAAACAGCAGAGACAGCTCCTGACCTTCTTCAGATGTTCATGGTTGGATGGACCTTCTAATTTGGATCGCAGAGTCTCAGCTGCATACTCATCAATCAAGTCATCCATCTCATCCGCAACACCCTTGAGCTTGGCAAGCCAGCTGCGTGCAGCCTTGTCCTTCAGTTGCCGCTCCTCTGCATCTTCAACATGAGATTGAATTGTTGACAGGATGCTCGATAAGTTATGCAGTTCTTCAGTGACATCTCGAGGGAATCTCAGCTCTCCGATAGTAGCAGCAAGCACTTTCTCAAAGAGTGCCTGCATGAAGGCAGATAGCACAACCTCCCCAATCGACATAGTGTTTTTTCTCCTTCTTTGGTTGTCTATTGTCTCTCTCCTAGCAATGCAAATGGGGAATGCTGAATTGCTGATGAGGTGGTCGAAGGCACACCCCACACAGAGTTATTTCTGTACCATTGACCCTGAAGTCGTTGGTTTTGCTACCTGTAGAATTTAAAACATCTTTTTTCGAAGAAATAAGTCTGATTTTTTTTAATCATATACTTGGCAAGTCTAGCCAAATGGGTACTGAAAGAACTGTTATCTGATTGGTGACTTCTGTATTATGGTCAGTTGGATAACGACGTCCAGGCAAAATATATTTCATTAAAAATATTATCCATGTATTACATATGTTTCTATAGCTTGTATAGTTCATCCGAGTTGCTTGATGTTGCACTACTGAAATTGTTTGTTAATTGCCTTAAAAAATGTTTATTAAGCAATGGTAACCCTGATGTCTTCTGCAGTTGCGAATTCCTTACTGTCAATCCTGGCAACTTCCTGGAAATGCGAATGAAAGGCGCATTTTGGACTATATCCTTCCAGTGCCTCTCTAGTCAACGGTGTTTGGCCGATGCTGGATAGAAAATCTTGAAAAGAAGCTCCCTGTACAGGTGCACACCACTTAGCATCATTGACTGGATCATCAGGTACACACAAGTCTCTCAGCCCAGTAGATTAACATATCTGCGAGACACATCCTGAGTGCAATTGCCACCAGTACTGTATTAAGGTTAGTGCTTCGTTATGCTTGCTTGACTTGCTTCATCATGTTTCACACCAGCAGCAGCAAGTCCCCTAACTCTCTATGCTTTTCGCGAAATGTCAAAGCACAGAAGCCAAGTCGCTGTTTCTGCTGTTCCTGAAGAATTAGTCTGCTGTTTTGACGTGTTGTTTCTTCGTTTGTTCTCTGAACTTTTGAACATGTAACAATGGACGAGCTCAGGTACCCCTCTCTCTCTCTCTCTAACGGTTATATATGCAGCTGCTCTCTACTAATATAATGATACGCAGCTCTCCTGCGTGTTCGAGAAAAATATATGCAGCTGCTCGATTATTAATCACAGTGGATTTAATGCAACTAATTTGTTGCTGTAAATGTTGCTAATTTGTTCAATGAACTTTGAGAATTTCCAAAACCTATTAATAAGCATTAAAAACTTCCTAGCTGTCTGTTCATGTTTTCGATCTTGTAAGAAATCTGTTCCTATTTTGTCGAATGCTTGTCCATCACACCTGGCTCGGTCCTTTTGGATCGCCCCAGGATTGGGCTGTGACTTGTTTTCTATAATAAAAAAAGGAGATTACGCTTATATTGTCAACAGTTGCCATTTTCAACAAAATATTTTTTATTTACTATTATATACATACATCTCTTATCTCTTACATATTTTACATGGAAGGTGTACAGTACACTCAACGCCCGTAGGCCTGTACTGTATAACTTAACCTAGCGGGCTTCAGGCCCGCACCTCCGCCTAGTGCGGAGGCGAAGCAGCGGCCCACAGCCCACCTTTTAAACTCGTCACCCACTGCTAGCCAAACGAGGTGGGACAAAACTTTCGGCCCAGGGGCATGCAGGCTAAACTATCTCGCTCGCTTGGAGAGGAGGGTGGGGGGTAAAAAAGGGAAAATAAAAAGGAAAAAATAACACAGAGAAGAATACCCAATCGTGCTTTGGTGGGCCCGGGCTATAGCTATTAAGACCCAATCGCACGAAACCCCTCGGGAATTTCTTATCTCCCCCCTCATCTGCTCCACCTCCGACCTCGCGCGAGACGAGCATGGCCGGAGCAGCAGCCGCCGCCGTGGCGTCCGGGATCTCGGTGCGGCCGGCCTCGCCGAGGAGGGCCTCGACGGGGCGCCGCGGCGCTCGGCTGTCGGTGGTGCGGGCCGCGATATCCCTCGAGAAGGGCGAGAAGGCGTACACGGTGCAGAGGTCCGAGGAGATCTTCAACGCCGCCAAGGTACCGTCGTCCTCTCTCTGATTCCTTCGCTCTGCGGCTCCACCATGGTTCCCCTCCGTTTCGGGGAGCCTCGTGGCTGTTGAGGTGTGAATTCGGAAGAAGAGACCTCGCTTGCGGCCAGCTGGGGAATGCGTTGTTTGTGGTTGTCGTGGAAATTTTGGCCAATCGGTTCGCTTTTCTCTTCCTGTATTTCTGCCAGTGGGTTGGTGGTAACACAATGAGAGTTGGATTGTCAAAGACGGCTTGGAACATGGAAACTGTGGGCTGGGAGTGGGTTTGGAATGGGGCCGACATTGTGGGCTTAGTAAGGTCAACTACGCTTTTGGACCCAATTGACACATGAGACAGCCATGCAAATGAAAGAAATCTCTGTAAGCAACCCTACTGATTTAGAATTACCTAGGTGCAGCACATGTTAATTTTCATGTGACAAAGCAGTCAAATGCCACATTTCTATGCAGTTATTATCCATTTCTTTGTGTCATGCTAGTCTTGGATCTGTAGCTGTAAATAAACTGCATGAATGTGACTTGTGAGTACAACCCTGATTGCATAAGAAAATATCATGAAATGTTTGGGACTATCATCCTTTTTTACCATGGATCTGGATATTTTTTTAACTGATGTTTCACTGTTCTTAGGAGCTAATGCCTGGAGGTGTTAATTCACCAGTCCGTGCCTTCAAATCTGTTGGTGGGCAGCCTATAGTGTTCGACTCTGTAAAGGGTTCTCGTATGTGGGATGTTGATGGGAATGAGTACATTGATTATGTTGGTTCCTGGGGTCCTGCAATCATCGGTCATGCAGATGATAAGGTACTGAATTTATTTTGTTGGTTCCTGGCCAATATGCATTATGTGAATATGAAGTATTTCGTCATAATCTTTTGTTTGTTAATCTCCAGGCTTGCTGCTGTGTTTCCTATCCCATAGTGTCCTTTTATGATGGTTGATAGAGTAGCTTGCTTCTATTTCTTACAGTACTTAATTTGATTAATTGGACTAGTCTCCATCCCATTTGTGAATGCGCTATTTCTGAACTTCTGTATGTATCATAAATTTTCTTGGACTGATTTTGTAAATCAAACTGGTGAAATCCATGATGGCTTTACTTCACCTTCAAATATCTGTCAACTTATAGCATGATTTTTGAATCGCTATAGAATATTGGCAAAAACATACTATATTAGATTTGGCACATTTGGCTTAAGTTGGCTTGAGAATTGGCAAAGCTACATTTAAATCATCATACTTTTATCTTGCTTGATTCAGGTGAATGCTGCATTGATTGAAACTCTGAAGAAAGGAACTAGCTTTGGTGCTCCATGTTTGCTGGAGAATGTATTGGCCGAGATGGTCATCTCTGCTGTACCAAGTATCGAAATGGTCCGCTTTGTGAATTCAGGCACAGAAGCCTGCATGGGAGCACTCCGCCTTGTGCGTGCATTCACTGGGCGGGAGAAGATTATCAAGTTCGAAGGCTGCTATCATGGCCATGCTGATTCTTTCCTTGTCAAAGCTGGCAGTGGTGTTGCCACCCTTGGCCTCCCAGACTCCCCTGGTGTCCCCAAGGGAGCCACCTATGAGACTCTAACAGCACCTTACAACGATGTTGAGGCAGTGAAGAAATTGTTTGAGGACAACAAAGGGGAGGTTGCTGCTGTCTTTCTTGAGCCAGTTGTTGGCAATGCTGGTTTCATTCCTCCGCAACCTGGTTTCCTCAATGCTCTCCGTGACTTGACCAAACAGGATGGTGCACTCCTGGTCTTTGATGAAGTGATGACCGGTTTCCGTCTGGCTTACGGTGGAGCTCAAGAGTACTTCGGGATCACCCCTGATGTGACAACCTTGGGTAAAATTATTGGGGGTGGGCTCCCTGTTGGTGCCTATGGTGGGAGAAGGGATATCATGGAGATGGTTGCCCCAGCAGGACCAATGTACCAGGCTGGAACTCTCAGTGGAAACCCTCTAGCCATGACTGCTGGAATTCACACACTCAAGCGTCTGACAGAGCCTGGCACCTACGAATACTTGGACAAGATCACTGGCGAACTCGTTCGCGGTATATTGGATGTGGGTGCGAAAACAGGACACGAGATGTGCGGAGGACACATCAGAGGAATGTTTGGCTTTTTCTTCACTGGTGGACCCGTCCACAACTTCGGTGATGCCAAGAAGAGTGACACTGAAAAGTTTGGAAGGTTCTACCGTGGCATGCTGGAAGAGGGTGTGTACCTGGCTCCCTCACAGTTTGAGGCCGGTTTCACCAGCTTGGCGCACACCTCCCAGGACATCGAGAAGACTGTCGCGGCCGCTGAGAAGGTTCTGAAGCGGATATAGGGGTTCTGTTACGATTATGCAGAGAGCATTTCCTCCTACTTTCCTTCTTGTACTCTTAGTTCTATATGTCACTGAGGTTTTGTATTGTGCAGCAGCAGGACAGCTTTTTGTAGCTCCCTCTTTCTGAATTAGTGCATCTTGTTTTTGCAGTGGCAATAAATCTCTGGTCCACAATTACGGTTATTATACTGATATTCAGAAATAGGATTGTTTCAACCTTGTGCTCATCTGTTCTGTTGGGTGTCATGACACAATGATCTATCCAACGACACTAATTATGTATTATAAATATTAATATTCTTTAATAATATATAACTGGTCAAAGTTAAAAAATGTTAACTCCTTGGGAAGTGAGAATAACATGTATTTTGGGCGCAGGGACTATATGCAGTAATGGAAGGGGTAAAGTGGAGTAAAGTAGAGCGAGCATGCTGTTTAGATTTCTTCAGGACTTGGAATTTCCGACTCTACCTGCCCTCAAATACAAGCGGAAGAGCCTCGACACGAACCGATGTCTTATGATAACACTTGAGCCTAAATCCATGTGTATTCAGGCACAGAACAACCACAACTGTGCCTACCAAGACATCACCAACTCCTTCATTAGACTCATTCTGATAGAAACTACTGTCCACAAAGATCCCATTTTACATTCTTGGTACACGAGGGCAAGAGATGAGTAAATTCTTGTTCACAAACACAAATTTATTGACCCACCCCCAACCCACCAGCGGTGATGAAACAATTGGTGAGCCAGCTGAATTCACTCCCGTGGTCGTGCAATCCAGAGAGAACTCAGAGCGCGTAGCCGGGAAAGATAGTCACTGATTGCAAGCAGTGCTCGTGCAGATTGGCGGGTGGTCAGTATGCCCTGCATCTGTTGAAGAGTCTGCCGTCGCAGATCGTCAGCCTGCAAATGCAAGATCTTTTAAGAAACAGAGAAAAAAAAGAGGAGTTGGTTCTGTAAATTTACCAATTACAAGACATCAATCAACGAGAAACAACGTATAACCAAGGGGCAAGTTCCATGGTCTGCAGAATGTGTTGTGTACCTCCTGTAGGAAGCTTTGTAGAGTGCCAAGCTTCCTAACTGCAACTGCCATCTGCCCTGAGCAATCTGCAGCATTACCAGGAGAAACTGCAGGAGCAGGATACAGGGATCCTGATGCAAGGGTTTCTGAGACCGACTGTTGCAGTGCTCTCACCCCCTGTGAAAGACCCTCTTCAGCTTGTTTCGAGGACTGTCGCAGGCTGCATAAACTTGCAATCTGCTGTTCAGTAAGGGGTTCCAGATGACTTGCAAGCAACTGCGTCGTAAAAAGAAACCGGAAGAAACTTTCAGCTTTGACAGAAGTACAATGATGCAATAGGAACCAAGTGAGGGAGATCATAAACCTTTAGAATCTCTGACGGTCGAAATCCACCCAACCACATAAAACACCTCTCGACAGGGGTCTTCCACATTCCCGACAGCACGTGAAAAGCATCTGCCTTGGCTGCTACTCCCTTAAGCCTGAAAGCTTCTTGGTAATGTGCCATGATGCCATCGATAATACGCCGAAGATCATCGTCACTGGCATGTGCATTGAGTGCAGCCCTCAGTTCATTTATCTGCTTATTGTGATCATCTTGCCATCGAGCATATTCAGTGTCAAATGCCAAAGCACCTAGAAATATGAATAACAGCTTAATTCAGGATCCTCTACAATGTAACCTAAACTGTTGACACAAAAGGTAGTAAATTACCATTTTCACTAGTTGAATGAGGCTGGTCTCCTGGAGTAGGAATATAAATGCCCTGAATAAGTAGCAAAATGTTGAAGAAACTGTTTGTTGAACAGGAACTACAGATTTTGTCAAATCCAAAAATCAAAAGATGAGTACATGATGACCATACCTGTTGGCGAGCACGCTGGAGCTCCTGCTCCAATTGACTTAGTTTCAGCCTGCTGTTCTCAAGTTGCTCGACATATGCCTGAAGATGAAGAAATAGGAAGATGTTATAATTTCAGAGCAATTCTTATGCACATGGAAAATACTATCCACTGTCAGAGGTACATGAAACCACCTTCTTTCTTAGACGGCTTTTCCTAGCAGCTTCACGGTTTTGGGCCAGACGGCGGAGTGCCTACCATTTAAGTCGGTAAAAAGAAAAGTCTGTAACAACAGAATCATCAGATGATCGCTTCGCTTCAGTGAATGTGTAGGATTTTAATACCTTTTGACCTAGCTTATCCTTTGATTTGTTGCCAGAATCAGAAGCTGTAAGGGATACAAGCTGCCCTAGTTCCAACTGACAAGTAAACTAGCTCAGTACATATCAAGAACACAAGTAACGTTACTTGAAAGCATACTAATTGCTTCGTTTGACACGAGAGCATCATCAGAATGAATAAACAACCATCGGGTGTTTTTTTTAAAAAAGAAATCTGATCGATACATTAAAGTTACAAAAGACATAATTATCACAATACTTTCAAGTTCTACTCATGTCAAAGTGATGGTATGCCGAGATTTTTTTTAAATAACATCCAAATTAGTAAAGCACTGACCATCTACAGAATATTCAATACACTGTTCAAAAAAATACAGAATATTCAATACAGTAAGTACCATTTGATTCTTCTCGTCAATATCTAGATCTGTTGACGTATCAGTCCCGGGGCTTGCGTAAGCCATCTCAAACTCTTTCCCAATTCTCAGTGTCTCCTGTTGTTCAAAGCCACCAGAATTGGTTGTGCTTCTCTTAGATGTACTTCTGACGGAAGTCCAACTTTAGGGGCTGCAGCCTGCAGCACTTCCAAAATAAAAGACATAGAATGAATTAGAAACAGATCTGTAAATTTGAACCATATAAAAGCTTATGAAGCTATTTTATCTTATTCTCAAAACTGGGAACAGTCACCGACTCACCAGATATGATCAGAATATATCAGGCACACCTTGCTCTTCCTAGCAAGCTGAAGGGGATTAGTTGACTGGATTGAACAAGGACTCTGAATAGAGCAGAACTCTGACCAAGCTGCACATTCCAGCTTCGGCAAAAGAAACAGAGAAATAACGAATGGGCACGGCCAAAACTGAAGCTACATGCTCAGCAAAAAGGTTCAGAACCAGGTTGCATGAGCAAACCGAGAATTTAGCACGTACCTGTGGGTTGGGGTGGTGATGTCTTCCAAACGGATCTTGCAGAGTGCTGAATGCCAGAAACCCGAGCGAGCCTGATGCTTTTGGCATATGTTCAGTGCAGCTGAAAGTTGTAACTTCTGAAGCCTCTGTACATATGGTATATATGTACATTGTAGAACAGAACATTCCCCAGTTGTCCCCATTCATATCTCTAGGCCTGTCATACGTGTCCTACGTCCAATACACATTCAGTAACCCACCATGAATGCGATCTATCACAGAAACGTGTAGACGGTGGCAAAGCTTCTTTCCTCTCCACAAGCAGCGGCGTTGCAGGCTTCAGTGAACAAGTATGTCCACACCATAGCGTAGTGGCGTAGCTCCATGTGATGATGTGCCTCTGAACTTTTCATCCTACTACTTATCAGTCATTCATTGGGGCTAAAGCTAAACGGAACTGAGTGGATTGGGCAGCAACCAGACCAGACCAGAGCTTGCTGCATCTGATGCAAGCTGAGAATCTTCAGAAATCTGCCCACAAAAGTTTGCAAAGGTTGCAGCCTGATTCAGAAACTGTTTGACGCCTGCAAAGTCCACGTCCACGCGCGCTGGCATCGTGCAGTGCGCGCGGCGTGATCTGGGCGACGCGCGTGACGGCAACGGCAAGCTCGATCGGCGTGGGCACACGGAAGCAGCAGCTAGCTTCTGTTGTTTTTCTGTGTTGGGCAAAAAGAAGGCAACCGAAGGCGAAGCAAGCAGCCGTTACCTTCCCGCCATTCCCTCGCAGCCTTCCCTTTGATGGCCAGGCTTTCCACCCGCTCCGAGAAAGGTTCCCCGCGCACGCCACCGCCCACGCGGACAGATCGACATCTTGCTGCGCCTCCGCGTCCGCGTCGTCCCCGGCGCGCGAGGCCCCCCGTGTCGCCGTCGTGCCCCTTGCCCGCCGACGACATGGGCAACTGCTGCTGCTGCTGCCCGGGGTCGTCGTCGTCATCCGCGGAGCCCGCGCTGCCGGCAGACTCCTTCGCCGGCTCGTCGTCGCGCCCCGTGGGCAGCGCCGCCGCGCCACCGCCGACGACAACGGTGTCGGCGACCACGGCGCCCACGCCGACCAAGCCTCCGGCTCCCATCGGCCCCGTGCTGGGCCGGCCGATGGAGGACGTGAAGAGCACCTACACCATGGGCAAGGAGCTCGGGCGCGGGCAGTTCGGCGTCACGTCGCTGTGCACGCACAAGGCGACGGGCCACAAGTTCGCGTGCAAGACCATCAGCAAGCGGAAGCTGTCCACCAAGGAGGACATCGAGGACGTGCGGCGCGAGGTGCAGATCATGTACCACCTCTCCGGCCAACCCGGCGTCGTGGAGCTCAAGGGCGCGTACGAGGACAAGAGCTCGGTGCACCTCGTCATGGAGCTCTGCGCCGGCGGGGAGCTCTTCGACCGGATCATCGCCAAGGGCCACTACACCGAGCGCGCCGCCGCCTCGCTGCTCCGCACCATCGTCGAGATCGTGCACACCTGCCACTCCATGGGCGTCATCCACCGCGACCTCAAGCCCGAGAACTTCCTCCTCCTCAGCAAGGAAGAGCACGCGCCGCTCAAGGCCACCGACTTTGGCCTCTCCGTCTTCTTCAAAGAAGGCGAGGTGTTCCGGGACATCGTCGGCAGCGCCTACTACATCGCGCCGGAGGTCCTCAAGCGGAGCTACGGGCCTGAGGCCGACATTTGGAGCGTCGGCGTCATCGTATACATCCTGCTCTCCGGCGTTCCGCCATTCTGGGCAGAATCGGAGCACGGCATCTTCAACGCCATCCTGAGAGGGCAGGTCGACTTCACCAGCGACCCATGGCCGCGCATCTCGCAGGGCGCCAAGGACCTTGTCAGGAAGATGCTCAATCCTGACCCCAAGCAACGGATTTCTGCATACGACGTCCTCAGTAAGTGTCTTCTTGCACTCTGGCTTATTCATTCTGAACATCAAGAACAGCAGTAGTTGCATACAAGTAATTAGTAAATACTGAAATGGTGCTCATTGTGAATGTGGTGTTCGTTCAGATCACCCGTGGATCAAAGAAGACGGCGAGGCGCCTGACACGCCGCTGGACAACGCCGTTCTCGGCCGGCTGAAGCAGTTCAGAGCGATGAACCAGTTCAAGAAGGCAGCTCTGAGGGTCATCGCGGGATGCCTGTCGGAGGAGGAGATCAGGGGGCTCAAGGAGATGTTCAAGAGCATGGACTCGGACAACAGCGGCACGATAACCGTCGACGAGCTGCGGCGAGGGCTGGCCAAGAAGGGCACCAAGCTCACCGAGGCCGAAGTCCAGCAGCTCATGGAAGCTGTAAGATGATCAAACTGAAACAGCCTGAAAAACAAAACCCAATGCAAATGCACCGTGATCTCTGGACCTGAAGCTTATTTCGATCGCAGGCCGACGCCGACGGGAACGGGACGATCGACTACGAGGAGTTCATCACGGCGACGATGCACATGAACCGAATGGACCGGGACGAGCACCTCTACACGGCGTTCCAGTACTTCGACAAGGACAGCAGCGGGTACATCACCATGGAAGAGCTGGAGCAAGCCCTGAGGGAGAAGGGGTTGCTCGACGGCCGAGACATCAAGGACATCGTAGCCGAAGTCGACGCCGACAACGTAATAAATTAAGCTGCCGATCGATCAGCTAGCTGTTCCTGTGCAATGCCGTCGCACGGCTTTGCTAGATGATGACATTTCTGTTGATCAAATGTGTGATGCAGGACGGGCGGATCAACTACACGGAGTTCGCGGCGATGATGAGGAAAGGGGACCCGGAGCCATCCAACCCCAAGAAGCGGCGCGACGTCGTCCTGTAGAGGCCGGCGGCGCGCGTCACGGCGAGCGTGACGGCGGCGTACGTGGAGCTCAGGAACAGATCGATCGATCGCACGGCTGCTGCTGCTGCTGCTGCTGCTGCTGGCAGGGGATCTTCATGGTGGCCCGCTGCGTCTGCAAGGAGAAACGAACGCGCGCGTGCGTTCTATCTCTGCAAATGTACAATGCAAGAACGTATGTAGAGCGCGAATTAATGCCCGCGACGGGAAGGTGGGGCGTCAACTGTGAAAATGCCAATTGGGTGTCGACTGTTCTCGAGTGCATGTTTACTCGGATGTATAATAGAACTGTTCATACGGTGTGCCTGCTGCTGGTCCGTCAAACGTCTCGCGTTATCGATTATTCTTTTCTATATTACCCACGACTGAACAGGGAGCCGATTTCTCGTACGTACAGTGGCTCCTGGCCGCTAAAGGCCTCAGCTTTTGTTTAGTTTTTTTTAAGCCTCTCATCTGAGTTTCATACACAACTCACGCACCCACACTACACAAGCACACTAACACAACGTGTACAAACAAGACATACAACTACACACAGATCAGAAGATCGCGTCCTTCTTAGATCACCGAATCCACAGATTTCGTAGGCAACGGGCATATCATGATTCCATTGTGGCTCTACGAGTGAGAGGCTGGAAATTATCTTGGGAACACTGTTTCCGGTGGAAAATCACGCGTCCTAGCGAGCTCGAACTAACCGGTGGCCTCCGCACCGGGAGCGCCCAAACCTAGTAAGGTGGTTCGTACGATAGCGTAGGTCGTTAGTACTTTTAACATACAAAATTGTTGTTTCTTTAATTCACATGCTCTTTGGTCTAATCTAAGCTATTAAGGACAGTCTCAATGCAGATTTTATCATAGAGTCTAAGCTTATTTATTAGTCTTCTATTTATTGTAATTTGCTGACGTGGCAGTATATTTATTGAAGAGAGTGGGAGAAAAACTAAGACTCCAAGTCTTATTTAGACTCTAAATCTATAATATCTTCGAAGCAATAAATGTGCTGCACTATGAATGCCCTAAGTTTCTATGCAAAGAATAATCGATACGGTGTGCCTGCTGCCCTAAGTCTTATTACGAAGGGGTTTGTTGAACCACTTAAAAAGTTTCGAAAGCAAAAAAATACAGTTTGAGAGTTAATGGAACTAGATAACACGATCTCAAAAGTTAATGGATCTTTGTATATTTTGCTCTGTACTCTCTCCATTATGAATTATACAATGTTTTGTCTTCTTTTTGATATACAATAGCTTTTGCTGTGCATTTAGATATACACAATGTGTAGATATGCAATACACACATTGTACTAGAAAAGTCCAAAGGAATGAGAGAGTGTATACTTATAACATTTACAATATCAAACGTTGACTTCAATTTTGCGCTATCAAGACATGTTTTATGGTGGATTTACAGTAGATGCTGGTTTTATTTATATATATATTTAGTAAAAAAAAAGTTTGATTCAGTATACAAAGATAAGTGCGATATAATTTGAATAATGGGGGAGCACCTTTATGAAGAAAATTGAAGTTGACAAAAAAAAAAGCGGGGAGGCTCAAACATATTTAGCGCGCTAGTACACCCCATCGGAAAAATAAATAAATGTGGTATATCAGTTGGGAAAAAGGGAAACGAGTTGACGATCTGTGTCTAGTTGTAGACCACCACCGCTGTGAAAAGCAAAACTGTACGATATTTCAAAAAAAAAGAGAGAAATTGATAGTACGATATTTCCATTGTTTCGGTCATACTACCTCCGTCTCCCAAATAAACATAATTCTTTAACTTCTAAGATTTTTGTTTGACCATTTGTGTTATTCGAATTTTTATGCAAATAATAAAATAAATAAATTATTATAAAAATATCTATAACGATAAAATAAATCATAATAAAATAATTAATATTTATTATTATTTTTAAATAAGATGAATGGTCAAACAGAATTTATATAAGTTAAAGAATTGCATTTATTTGGAAGACGGAGGGGCACGCTTGTTTCGTGGTAACCATATAGGTATATAGCACGCATAGAGTTGCCGCACTAAGAAAAAGTTAATTTTATTCTTTTGATTTTTTTATTTTGAAATTATACCTATTGATTTTGACAAGTACTGTACCGTATATCACGTATTATCCATATCCAGAAACAGAAAAAAAGATAGTACGTATTTCATGTGCCAGTACAGTAGTACTACTCCGTAGGAGTGTACGGGGTAGGTTTGTTATTGGTGTTGGTGCGCGCTGCTCCGTCCTGTCTCTCAGTGTCAGGAGACAGCAGCCACTTGCGTCTTGCGCACACACGCGGGGGGGGCCCGGGTGAAATCCTCTTGCACTTTTCCGCCAGTGGCATCGCATCGCATCCAGGCCGGCCGGTGGCCTTTCCGTCGGAGACCGGCCCCGCCTCTCAGCCGGAGCACAGATCAGCGGGTAAGCCATGGCAGGCGGTGAGAAAATGCTCGAGCGATGCCGATTGGTTGCCGTCCAGCGTCAGCGCGGGACCGTGGCTGACGGCAGGAGGTGCCAGCCAATGCCGCCGCTCCACATTCCCCCACGGAGGCACAGTGCTTTCATTGCAAACGAGAAGCCTTCAGCCTACCCATTCGCATCAAATTCCCCGTCGGCTAGGCTCACTCCCACCTCAGCACACACGGTTGACTTGATGAGTTCTCCTCTCATAAAACAAGAACTGAGAGCCATGTTCGTTTAAACTTATTAGCTATGATATAATATTTTTTTCTCACAACAAAACAATATCAGCCTTTTAATCCTGTTCATACTGGATGGTAAAAAGGTACATGCTCTCTTCATATAGGATTTAGAAGTCGTTTAGCACAGTGACACGGTCTATAAAATACAACTTTGACATATTCTTTTAATAAAAATATTTATAAAAAGTGATATATGTACGGAGTATATTTTTATGAAAATATTTTTTAAGACAAATCTATTTATATAATTTTTTACATTTGCAAACTCAACAACTTAAAAGTTATTGATGATTTATATCCTCAATGTTTGACATAAACCTTGTCCAAAATGATTTCTAAATCCTATACGGAGGATTGCTAAAAAAACAATCCTATACGAAGGGAGTATTATACCTTTCAAATTTTCAAAGTTTTTAATTTCACGGTATGAATTGTGAAGTTGCCTCCTTTACAATCTAAATGACTCGTCAACTAGGACTATGTCATTTGGCGGTGCTTTACAGGTATAGTGTTACCTTAATACAACCATCATGTTGAAAACTTAGGTCGTTTTGGGCATGATTTAGCATACCAAGAGGTAATTAACTAGGGTTTTGTGCGGATTTATAAAAAGATAATAGTAACATTTGTATCTTTGAATAAATTTGTTATGACAATATATTTAAAGATTAATCTAAGACCATAAATATTAATAATTTCTTATATATATTTGGTTAAAAAAATAATTTCTCAAAAAGTGAGAAACTGAGAATGACACTTTTTTTAGAACACGCCTAAGCGCATATTTCATTAAGCAGAAAGAAGTTTGCAAGTAAAAAAAAAGAAGGGAACGGTAACCCGTGGTTACCGAAGCCCTCCTGACAAGAAAAAAAGAATGACACTTTCTTTGTTGGACAAAGGGACTATAGATAAGTTTAAGGATCATGATGTATAGTCTAAGAAAAAAACATTTGCTTTTATAGTTAAAGGGGCAGAATTGAGCTGAAGATTGCAAGGCATACAATTTCAATGTCCATCATATAAAAATATAACTAAGGCTAGAATAGTTCATATATCGAGACAAAACCATGGCCGTTAGTATGATTCAAGTCCTCTACTTCAACACAATTTATTTAAGAAAAATTGATGCTATTTTTTCTGTGGGTGTTTGTGTTCACAGGTGACTTTATCAAACAGTATATGATTGAAGGTGCTAGCGGTAGATGGCATATATATATACATGTTGTTTATAGAGGTCAGAAAAGAAAATAAGAAATGCATGAACCTGGGTGTACTTGGCCAATTTCTCCCATCTCCTTCCCTCGAGTTCCCCACGCACATGCTGTCAGCTCTCAAACCAGAGCCACCGTTTCTAAACAGCCACGATACGTACTGTATGCTAATTCTTCTTCCGTCCCCACATTGTCCTTTTCAAGGCTCCTAAATCGGGAAACTCATCCACTATCCCCATTCCTCTCTCAGCATACCATCGCCATTCGCCACTACTCCCTCCACCAAATATCCCCCGTGCACCTGCAGCACCACCATTAGCCCCTTGGATCATCAGCTCGATCGGTTCTCTGATCCGTACGTAGATCGATCCATCGGTCGGCCGGCTATGGACGGGCCAAGGATTCGCAAGAATCAGTACGGTTTCAAGAGCAATGCTCACCAGCAAGGCGTGGGCGCGGCGACTAGCACCAGCTCAGGCAAGCGCAAGGCGGGGAAGGCGGCTTCTGCCGGCGGCGGAAAGAAGGCACCGATCAAGGTGGTGTTCATCGGCAACCCGGTGCGGGTGACGACCAGCGAGGCGGGCTTCCGCGCGCTGGTCCAGGAGCTCACCGGCCGCGACGCCGACCCGTACAAGTACAGCAGCAGCGGTGGCGGCAGCAGCGGCGCTGCAATCGACGTCGACGCCGACGACAGCATCGGGGGCAGCCCGGCCGCAGAGCCGCATCAGGCGAGCGCGCCGCTGCTGCTGCCCAGCCCTGTCAGCACCCCGTCATCGGACGCCGCCTCGGCTGGCGGCGCGGCCCAGGTCTCCTCGGCGCCGGCTTACGACGACGGCTTCGCGCCGCAGCTGATTGACAACAGCTACTCCGTGTTCTCGCCGCCGACGTTCCTCTACGGCCCGCACGGCGAGCTGCGATTCCAATCCTAGCTGCTACATGTACGTATGAGCATGTGTATTGCTGCATATTTGCATCTAGTTGCTCGCATGAACATGATCTGTATCGTATGTGCATGCGCAGGCTCGATCGATCGTAGACAAGTATAATAAAACTAGAATATTGAATTCTGTACGCTGCTAGCAGCCTGCTATCACTAAACGCAATATCTGTGATGCTGGCACCGGGAAAGTGATACCCACAAGGCCACAACCTCCTCCAAAAATTAACTGGTGGTGGTGGTGCTTGTGATGTGTGGGAGCCACAAATCTATGCTTGGAAGCCATTTGTACAATGATGAAATGGTAATGCATGATAGGAGTATTTTTGAGTTTACAATACGCTTTCGTGCTTCCCTCTTGTAGAACAAACAAATTAATTAAAGATGAAACACTTAGGGGCCGGACTAGCTAGTCTGATGAATGGCCCCCGGAGAATCGGATTCCTCTTCCGCTCTTTTTACGAACTGATGCCTTCTCAATTCTCATTGTTCATCCGTATTTGAAACAAATATATTATACATGCAGAGGAATAACATGAAAGATTGTTAGCTTTTGCTTCAAAACTCAATTACTTTTCCCTCTTCTACTCCTTTTACGAATTGCCTTCTCATTGTTCATCCGTTATTTGACACAAAAATATTATCCTTTTTTTTCTTAATTGTGTTTTAATTTGTAACATATACTTTTGTGTACCGACATATAGCAATTTAAAAAAAATAGACAATGGGCCAACCATAGCTACAAATCTTGGCTATTTATCTGTAGTAGTCACCTCTAATTTTGAGGGGAAACCGGATTTTTTTTTAAAAAAAATTCTGAGTATGATTCAACTTCACACTTTTTTTTGTTAAATAAAGGATAGAAACTATCCGGCTTCATCTACCCATAGGTAGAATCAGGCCAAATTATTATAACATCAAAATAAAAGAAAAAATTTGGAAAAAATACATCCCAACAAGGATCTCAAGTAAGTCCTATGCAAGCTTTGCCTTGCACCGTGATGTCAACTCCATTAGAATAAGATCACCATCGTCAAGAAAAAGCCGCCAAACACGTTTGTCAAACCTAGTAAAGGTATTGAAAACGGAGGACACCGATCACTGTTGAAGAAGGGATGCTTTTTCCTTGACTTTCTTTGGCAACAGTAAGATGCACTTGGTAAACCCACCAAACGCCGGTCTGTTACGCCATCGAATACCACCTCCACCTTGAGCTGCACAGCGAGCAAGGTGACTACGCGGGAGAAGCCCGGCCTTAGCGAACAAGAACTTTGGC
>JAKNSH010142867.1:0-10520 GCA_027790015.1 Cymbopogon flexuosus | reverse complement strand
CGCCGACATCTTCACCAAGGGGCTCCCATCGACGACCTTCACTGAGTTCCGCTCCAGCCTCAACATCACCAGTGGCTAGTTGCGTCTGTGGGGGGCACCTGTGTGTTGTTTCTTTGTCTCCAGTCTTTGACACCGCTGCGTCGGTAGTTCAGACTGCGGGGGGGTGTTGGAGTATAGGATTAGGCCCATGTGGCCCATGTATGCAACTATATATACCCCTTCTAGGGTTTGGAATAGATAAGGATCCTATTCTAACACAGCTCACTACTGATACCAAACCAGACTTTTATGCGAAACCACCATTCATTTAATCATCATGAAAGTGTATAATTTGATCATTAGATTTATATCCCAAGTACAATTTTACGTCATTACATATTGACGGAAAAAGAAAGCACAAAATAAATAATGAACTTTGCCTAAAAGCAAGGACAAAAAAAATCACCTAACATGACCAAAAAGTGCTTTTGCAATGATGAGTAGTGTTGAGCAAAAGACAAGTATGTTAGTTTTGTCCTGCAATTCACTTGAAAGCCCTCTCAACAGTTCAACAACTTTATTTCTTGCATTATCACAAGCTTCATGGTACCTGAAAACACAATGTGTAATTAATTATTTGTCCTAAAATGTATGAAAGTGAGCTTAATGTAGGGATGCTTCTACTGTGTACCAATCAACATACTACAGTACGGTATATTCACATTTTTTCAATAAGTAGAACAAACATACACATGATTATATAAGGCTATATAAATATAAATAAAAGATCAACTAATGAATGCAACATTTTCATGAGAAATATACATATTTTAATAATATGGAGGGGCATTTTCCTGCGACCACGGCAAGGTTTCATACAGCCACCCAACTATGCAATGTTCAACCAAATTGAGTTGGTGCAATATTGCGAAGTGTTTGTTAATTCAGGTTTTAAGATTCTAGCAGTAATAATGCGAGGCAGTACCTGGCTAAAGCATTCTCAACTTTGCTTGTTGTAAACCATTCCTCCCCAACCTTTCTGCCTTTTGAATCAATTGCAGGCTTCAGTTGTTTTATTTGCTGCTCACCAGGTGTGTTAGCCCATACAGTTGGTGTGAATCGTTTTCCTTTAAACCAAACAGCTTCATGTTCTTTTGCATAACAGATTTCTCCTTTCGAACCTCCATTTGAGGACACTACAGATTTCACCCTCGAAATAATTGGCATAAAATCTTCAGTGACCTAGAACCACAATATGCATTAGCATGCCCCCCAAGCGATTGATGGGTCCAAGGAAATGTAAATACGAAAATCATGCCCCATCCTGCTAATATTGCAGCATCATATCCCACACTGGAAACCATGGCAGTGGTTGTAGGCTATTCAATAACTTCAATATATAGATAGCATCAAGGAATACTGAACATAGTAATTCTATGCAAGAAGACAAGAGCAGGAAAAATTTTAAATGTCGAAGGATTGCTCAATACCCACCGCAATTGATAATGCCTCAGCAGCTCTATCAACATTTGCAAACTCTTCTTCAGCATGGATTCTTTTCACACGCCCCTTCCAAGATGATTCCATATCATTGAAGAACTCCTTTGGAATATATTCCGATGAGGTTATTGCCTGATCACTTTCAAAACCTAAAGAAATCACTTCAGCTATTCGTTGTGAAATAATGCTACATTCGTTCATCTGCAGAAGGATAAAAGGAAATGTTCCAGATCAATAATGAAACAGAAGGGAAACTCAATTATACAAAATAAAATTAGGGATACAAAAAATATCATCACTGTATGCCAAATGTATATCAAAGAAAAAGATACACAAAGGAGCACAGCAACAAAAGTGGTGCATTACATGTAAAATCTAAATTACAAGAAGAAATTTTAAAGTTTCAAACAGCACTTACTAGCATATCAGCTTCAACTTTCAAACCAGTTGCCACAGAACCAGGTACCAGCAATTCGTTCAGGATTGCAGAAAGCTCAGCATTCCTGTTCATGAGCATAATCTCATCAAGGACATTTTTTATTCTACAAAATTCAATGTGATTGACCTCTTTGGACTCAAGTAGCTTCACAAGCTGAAAAAATCAATATTACTCAATCAGTATTAGTCAAATAAATGAAACAAAGTACACAATTAAGTAGGAAGCTGCTACATGAAATATTGCTGTCATGATTGTCAAAGGGTCAAAATGAAATGGACTCATCCATGATAGCATCTACATCGATAAGAATCAGCTGATAATGAATTTTCATAATAGAAATAAAAGTCGAAGGGAAGTAGTAAGGACGAGAACCATAGGATGCAGGCTCTGAAGGTTAACAGGACGTTATGTTAACAATCAATTTTTTTTAAAAAAAAAGGGAAACATGTTCACTAATCTAGTGACTTTTGGCTTCATGTGGCATTGAGGAGATTATGATGGTCTTGCTTGTTGTAACTCCTATTTAAAAGTGAATTGGGAACTTCTGATCTAAGTAACACACATGATTTCTCTAAATTTAATTTGACTTGACATATTTCACAAATTACCTTCAATACTACTTTGATTATTCCCTCCAAATGCATGCCAAATCTCGCATACGATGGCGGATTCAATTAATGAAACACTTTGTACTAATATTATGCAGACATTTTTATATGAACACAGGATGACCAATTGACCATGAAGTTCCATCCTATAATCCTATAAATTGTTGTTTTCTTGATTAATATCTGCTTTGTGTCGGCTGCCATGCAACTAGAGCACAATCAATAGTATCATATAAGACAAAGTATCAGACATGCTACCTTGGTCAGTGCATAATGCATGTCAATCAACAAAAGCAGAAGAGATGCCCAATATAAAATGGAGGAATTGTAAGAGCTAGATAAGTTTTATAAATGATTCCGAGGAAGAAACAGTGCCGCTAGCTGGCCACTTTTGCTCTAAAAGATATGGATTTCTATAAGAGGCAAAGCTGGCCAATTAATTGTCGCTCTTTGGTCATATCTATATAAGTAAACAGAGGAGGCACTTCATACAAGTCTAGCCAATTATTGTTATATTTAACTGGCATGAGAGTCATGAAGCTGCTAGGGTCGAAAACCCAAAATTCATAAAAATATAAAATTCAGTTCTCAAGAATCAAATTGCATCGAAGCCAAATAATTCATAGGATAACTGATGGGACAACTGTGCATATTTTCTCCAGGAATATAGAGAAGCAACCTTTGCTGCTGATATGCAAGTAAATTCAGGGACGGAACAAGTTATGCTGCCCATAAGCCTGCAAGCCTCTGCAACAAAGTTATAAATGGGTCATAATCTGCACTGGAGCTGACATTGCCATCAAAATGAGTAAAAGTTTTTAAAACATGATACCAAAACACAAGCACTAAATGTTTTCTGGAAAGCAGGGAAACATCAAAAGTACAACATGGCTGGTTTTCAAACATCCAATATTGGGAAATACCCAGAACAAAAGAATCTAAAACTGCATCACAAACAGAAGCTCAGAGCCTCAGACCCTGAAATTAGGCAAACTTCTTTGCAGCAACCATAAGCAAAATGTTCTGATGATCCCACAGTACATATACAACATTAACTTATGTTTAACAAAATAGCTCGCATGTTCCACATGTGAAATGGTTTTCTAACGCAGCTCTGCACAAGACAGGAGCGTTTGTTTTAAGTCATAATATTCAAATAAATACAATGTAGTTACAAAGAGGAGAGTGCAAAGATTCAGCAATCAAAACAAGCTAAAATTATATGTAATGCTTCCCCTTTGTATCCCCTTTTGTAAAATCATTCATGTACAATATTAAATCATTTCTAAACACAAATTGAGGTTCTTTAAATATCAGATATGTATTTTCTATTGCATGATGAATTCTCAAGCCAGGCTTTCCATGAACGAATTACAACTTTTGAGGTACCTTGGACCGCTGCCGCAACATCAAATGATGGAGGATTAAGAAGAAGATCTCTAATATACCTGCATATAATAATACAAGGCACATCTCAAGAACTAAAGCCAGCCCCATAAACATTGAATTGAAAAGGCCATGCCAGTATCTTATATAAACCCATCCCTTGTGCCATAACACAGTTCATTGCGCGATGGAATGGTTTGCACAAAAGAACACTTGCAGAGGACTGTAGAAATTCTCTAGTGATGTCTACCAGCTGTTGCTACTTTTAAAATTTCAATAGTAAGTTCAAGGTAAGAAAGTTGTTTAAACTGGGTTTCATAACAAGTAATTTTGCCATTTTTTTAGGTGTCTGACCAACTAACAGGTAGTGGAATTGATAACAAAATATGGGTATTTGTAGGAAACTACTGCCTACAGGAGCAAAAGAACAAAGCTTTTGAACATCAAAACTGACTAGCTAAAGCGATAAGACCATATTTCTGTGAGTCATCAAAATGGGGTGACACAAAAAATGGATTCGTCGCTGGTGGTACCAAACAAGATTGTGCCATATCCCTGAATAGATTGCCTAAACAGATAATGATGCTGTATTAATTGTCGTGTGCGACACTGACACTTTCAATTAGATGTAGGTAGGTCTACTGCTCAAGTTTCCTTATTCAATTCAATATAGGTGGTAAAAAATTTGAGCAGAATCCTGGCCAAAAATTTAGTGAGTTATCTGATTATCTCAATAACCAGCATGGAAAGATCTTCTAACGAGCTGGATAGTTGATTCAACAAATAGCCACAATGCATACATTGATGGAAGCCCACCACAATTTGAAGGGAGCACCATTTTTAGCAAACTCGGTATTCCCTCAGTTGGTATGACTCCTACAGTGCATGAAATACAGAAATATTAAGATAAATCAACTTCCGAAGGCTCTTTAAACAGATCAGCTATATTAAAGAAGAAACATGCAGCATACCAATTTGAGTAGCAGTTCCAAGATAAAGAGGTTGGGGTCTGCCTTCCAATGAGACGGTGACATTGCGAAAAACAGTTTTCTCATCAAGGCCATATATTTCCCGTACCTTGACAAATTGAATCAATTTATAACTTATAAGAACCAATATATAAAGCTCAATGAAAAATATAGAATAGAAACTAGCAAAGTGAGCTCCATAACTCAGCAAAACTGTTCTAACACATGAAAATGAATGACAACACAGACCACACATGATCAACAACGAGAATAATTCCAATTGCAATTCCATTGTTATATCTTCCCTAGGGACCATTTGGGAAGAGGTTTTGGGATCCAATTTCTGCAAACTAAAAGATGGAAATTCCTAGTCAACCAGCCTCTTAAAGGCAAACCATTCGAGGCCTTGCTTTCTTGTATTTTAGAACTTGAATAATGTTGAGACTCTGGTCTTTTAGACCCTTTGTAATTTGTATGGTTGTATAGGTCCACACCTTATGGTTCTCCTAAAACGATGATAAGATAGAAGTCACAGACCTTGCATAAAAGTTCTTGAATAGGTGAACCATCAAACCACTCAAAGGACTTCCCACTGCACTCTCCCCACAAGAGACCTCCTTCACCATATTCACCCCAGCGTGATGTCCCTGCAAAACCATGAGAGATACTGACTGGATCTGTGGATGCATATTATAGTGCTAATGAAAAATATCAACTCTACTTCCATGTATTACATTACTGTTCTTATAAGCAGAACATCTTGCATTATGCAGTAAATAGATAACAATGAAATATATTAGAATATGTCTAGCATAAACTAAATCTATAATACATGTAGAAAATGGAGAGGACACATAACTGGTTTGCAATTGCAACACATCACGCATGTTTCAAAGCTCAACTATGAAGAAAAATGCTATTCCATGTATTATTAGTTCTCAAGATTTTAGTGAAACATGGGTCATATGGTTTCTTCTGAAATTGAAACAGACAATATGAAGAGCACAAGTTAGAGATTCTCCAGTTTCCAGAATGCTTGTTTGTAGATCACACAAAAAATAATGAAAATTTGCTCAAGAATACAAATCCCAACCTGAAGAATTATTCTTCAAAGAATTGTGAAGGTATAGATGATGATAACGACATATGCGGAGCTTAGTAACAACAGCCTCCTCTGTTAAGCCCTCCTCAGCAGAATAAGTTTTCATTGTCTCTAACACAGATATCAAGCAATAACCTTTTGCAGAATGTGAAATCCCTGATGAATGAGAACACAATGATGTACTATCTCAAATCAGAATCCAGTGGCCTCATGAAATTCAGTATTAGGGAATTCAAAAGTTGCAAATGTGTTATAGGGAGCTAGGCGATTCATAAACACAGAAATTTTATAGAAATGTATATATTACAAGATATTTATATTCAATATCAGCATAAGAAACAGTAAGAAATCACTATATAGATCCGGGATTATCTATCCAAAATTCATTAAAAAATCAACATATTACCCAAGAAAAGTAAATTTCTATGAAGAAGAAAGTGACAAGATGATTGTCAGCTAAAACAGAATGGAAAGTTTGGAGTTACTGAATATAAACATACAAGCAGAACGTACCAACAACAGGCATCGGATCAGGGAACTCTACATCATGGTCTACTTCAGCAAGACCAAATACATAAGGACTACCAGGATGGGCATGCCTGTAAGAAAGAATAGGCAAAAGCTTTAAGATGAGGAATTGAATAAACTATCAAACCAGAAAAAATAAAAGCAGTGTAAGTTCTTGATATTGCACGCCAACTATCAGTTTTTTTTTCTCGAACATGAATGAGAGCTCCATATCTTTTCATTAACAAAGAAGAAAGGTTCAATATTTATAGCACAAGACACCAAAAAAGACACAATAAAGAGATTACATATGTGCCACTGAAACAAAAGGAGAGACGACTACTAGAAGGCTATTGATCTAGACCATAGTCATTTTGTGTAACTCCTTAGCACCTGCAGCACACCATAAGGTACCTTCCTCTGAAATACTTATGATTGTCAGCCATATATTTGGCGAAGTCCAATTAACAATGCAATCATCAGCACAGGCCCACTGGAGCCTAGACATGAGTATTCCACATGTCGTCGATTGCTCAAGCTTAAGGTTAAACTAGTCATTGCATAAAACTCCAGTGGTGAATGCAATTTTAGAAAGCTCCACTTCAGGTCCCATCTTGTTTGGTGCCCCTATGCTACTTTTTGTTCCCATCCTAAACAGGGCCCCTATTCTACTTTTTGGTGCCGTAGCAACAAAAAAAAACTTAATGGCCCCAAATCTTCCCCCTCGGTCCAAAAAAGAGTAGTGTAACTTAAGTGTAGGTCCAAAAAAAAAAGTAGGGACCCTAATTTGAGGGCTACTGCAGGAGTTCAGCCCAGTAAATAAGGCCCACAAAAGTACGAGAAACCCTCAAATCACAAGTATGGGCCCTGTTTTAGGAGCCATCCCCCATCAAGCTGGGTTCATTTTTTGGCAAATAAGACTTTATGTCGTGGGTGAATGTATTTGAGGACATCAAAGAAAACAAACAATTAATCCCACATCTTGTTGTGAACTTTGATGATAGTTACAATAAATAAGTATGCATCACAAGGACGAACAACCATGCACAATATTACCCAGAAATAAATCGACTTTTTCGGGCACGAGCTTGTGTTGGGCCTTGAATTTCCTCAACTATGCACTGCAAGATTAAATTATCAGACAAAAATAACTTAAAATGTCAACAGCAAAATTAACATCAGGATGTTGAATTTCCTCAACTATGCACTGCAAGATTTAAAATGCAAAAATAACTGAAATAAAATCAACATAAATAATCTGAACTACATAGTTAAACACTGCTCATAACTGAATAATTTGTAAGAGGAATGGCAGAAATATTTGAGCAATGTCACCCATAGGCAACCCAGTCACATGCACGATGTATGTTAATGGTCATTCCAAATCAACTTTTACAAATATACACAATAAACATATATGCATGATCAACAGAGCAAATCATTTGTGAAAGCTCATTTCAATTATCTGCCAAGATTTTCTGCTTAATAAAATGACATGCCTGCATTGTTTGAGGGGACAAAAATTACCCAACAAAAAATTTCTGCCATGCCTTATGGATTTCATGACAGTTAGGGGATGCAATGAGTGAAAAAATAAGAACGAGACAATCAAGTAATTGCAAGCTTGACACAGCTCCTACAGTTACAAAGCACTTATGGGTAGTTGGAACAGTTATTTTAATATTTTAGAATTTACAGAGACATTTACTAACAGCGAATAATGAGTACCAATGAATGCATTTTGTCAGGCAAATGGGAAATGACTTACCACAGAATAACCACATCGAGTCAAATCATCCAACGTCTGCCGTAAATTCTGCAAGTGAAATTCTTCAGTAACTTCATGATATTACTCCAAATACTAATACATTGGTGACTCTCCAAGAACTTTGGTAGCAAATAACAAAATACATAGCTGAAAAATGCTGGCTATATAGTAGCATACCATGACTGGACACCCGGCTTTAGGAATACTGTCAGAACGCAAACCTCCAAAAGGATTTAAGCCTGCATGCTCTACGAGAATACAGGCATCAAAACCGATAGCTTCATAGAAATCTCCTACCTGAGTAACAAAATCATCAAATATGAACAGTTTATTTCCATTCCAGTATCATAAAAACCAATTCACATATTGGACCGGATAGAATAAATTAACACCAGAGAGCAATATAATACTTCTGGATGCTGTTCTGATAAAATGCTGAAATTGGGTACAATTATATTGGGGGCTGTGAGGTAAAACAGATAGAATGTATAGTTCTATGCACCACTAGTCACAAAGTGAACAGTACAACATGTGAGATGGCGAATATGCAAAGTGCATATGGCATGGTAACATATATCACACAGATCTCTGCTATAGGTAGCATAGACGGGATGATTATGACAATTGACAAGGCATTTCGGTTTTGGCAACACTAAGATTTTAGTTTTCCTTTCACCAAAATTGTATAGAAAACTGGATTTTAATTCAAGGGGAAAAATCCAAAAATGTAAAACTTAAAGGAAGGTTAGATTGTAACATACTCTGCAAAGTAGAACCTCACGAGGAAACTGTGATTTAAATAGCAAAATCTCCATGTTCAGGGTTCCATCTTTCAAGCTGAAAAAATAGTGCCAGTATTGTGTCAGTGATAATATCATATTAGTCTTTCATCTTTCAAGATAGAAAGAAAAAGGGCATAATTTTGTTAGCGACGACCTTCCATTTCTTAGATTTGGATCCAACCCTAATATATTCGAATACACAAGCCTCTGAGTCAATTGTACAGATGATGGTTTTCTGCACTTCTCCATTTTCTGAAACATCAGATAGTATAGGATCAATAAATAACAGAAGAAACAGCCTTGGTGCTTGGGGTAGAGATATCAATTGTTTGCAAAAACCTCTTTCCACCACATGATATGTGACAACATGCTTTCATCACAATATTCTCCTTGTTTGTTAGCTTTCCTAGACGCCACTGAAATGTCTCGCGAGACCTTCCTTGGTTTGGACCAAGTCCTCCGGTCGAATAGCCTGGAGCAAAGGGTCGATTATGAGGCAATGTAAATGGATCACGTTGCAATACTAAATCCAAATTACTCAAAAGTAAGTAATCGCTTCATTCTTCAGTGAAGGTGGTTTCACAAGTCACATTACACAGATGTGCCATACAAAACAGAATTGCACGTCCCTTGTTAAGCTATATAGGAGGATCAATATAAATAAAATTCAAATTCATGGCAATGATCCAAACGCGGCCATGGCTACTTTAGTCAGATTTTCAGGCCGCTTCAATCAGGCAGTAAGCAATCAGGTTAGTTCTCGGTTTCCAGCGATTCACTCAAAGCATCCACGAAATCGATTAAAACCAGCTCACTGCAGTGGCCACACTGAATCCGCACCAATGCCGTCGGATTGCAGGGTTCACGCTCAACGGCGTCCACAACCAAAACGAGGAAAAAAAACGAAAAAAAAAAACAATCCCCAACAGGGAGGGGAAAACGAGGCTGAAACGCGCCCAATGCCCACTTGCCCAGAGATAGGGTCACAGGGGGAGGGGGGAAGACAGCGAAGCTCACAGCATGGGAAGAGGGGAGCAGCGGGCGCGGCCGCGCCGGAGGACGGAGTCGGCGAGGGGGAGCCACCGCGGCGTGGCGGCCACGAGCGAGCTCACCAGCACGCGGTGCATGCCGCCGGCGCGGAAGCGCGACGGGTTGCTACTAGTGCTTCGAGGCGCGGGTCTCCGCTCTGCCGCGCTGGCGTCGTGCCCACGATGGAATGTGGAATGGGAGGCGGCGTGGCCGTGGGAAGTGGAGGGCGACTGCCGACTGGGCGAGAGAGGCGGAGCGGGCGGAGGGGAGGGGAGAGGTGGGGTTTTTCTGGCGTGTCGGGGCGCGAGCGGCAGTGAAGGAGGCGGGCTTTGGGAACCGCGGAGGCCTGTGGGGAGAGGGGGAGGCTCCTGTCGCACGTTTCTCGGGGTAGTGCGCCGCGCCTGCTCACGCCAGCCTCTCGCTCGAGTCACGACTCTCCACGGGCATCACGC
>JAKNSH010142759.1:0-15712 GCA_027790015.1 Cymbopogon flexuosus | reverse complement strand
TTGCACAGGCTATTCCCACATTTGCTATGGGGTGTTTTGACCTAACAAAGACACTTTGTGATCAAATCGAAGCTATGATATGTAGGTTCTGGTGGAACCATCAAGAAGGGAAGCAATGGGAGTTCTGAGCCGATCCATGGCTTCGAGTCCTCCACCCACTCTTGCCAGAGCCAGCGCAATCGGAGGGCTCTCCAAATCGATCAAAGTCAGGCACGCCTAGGCCACCAAGGTCTTTGGTTCTGGCAACCGTTGGCCAGTTAACCAGGCAGTGTCCACCATTGGCATTCTCCTCCCCCTTCCACAAGAATGATCTCCTGATTTTGTCGATCTTCCTCCTAGCCCATTTAGCCAGGGGGAATACTATGAGGTGGTAGGTTGGCATGGAGGAGAGAACCGTAGTTACCAGAGTGAGGCGTCCCGCTTTGTTTAACCATCTTCCTTTCCAATTGGGTAACCTTTGTCCAATACGCTCACTGAGAGGTTGTACATGGACCTTTTGTAGCGATCTGGTGTGCAGTTGCAGGCCCAAGTATTTGCATGGGAAGATACCTCTGTTGCCACTAAAGGGTGATAGGACATCGTTTAAATCAACATTTTCACATCTGATTGGATGTACAGAACTTTTTTCTAGATTAATGTGGAGTCCTGAGAAGGTGCCGAATGCTTGGAGAATAATTTTGACAGCTTCCACATCCTCTTTTATTGGGTTGATGAAAATGGCCGCATCATCCGCATACATAGAGGTTCTCCATTTTGCCGCCATGGGTAAGGGGGTGAGTATCCCATGTTGGGTTGCTTGGTCCAGCACGCGCTGCAGCGGATCCATAGCTAGAATGAAAAGCATAGGTGAAAGCGGATCCCCTTGTCGGACGCCTCTGGCATGGCTAAAAGTGGGTCCTTGCCGCCCATTGAGCAAGGCTGTCGAAGTGGATGTACGAAATAGAATAGATCTCCATTCATGGCAGCGTGGTCCAAACCCCAGAGCCTGTCGGATCTCTAACAAGTATCCCCAATTTACCGTGTCAAAAGCTTTGTGGATGTCCAATTTTATGAACAAAGCCGGAATCTTCTGGCTGTGCAGCTTCCGCACTGCTCCCTGAACATAGAGAAAATTGTCATGGATGCTTCTCTTTTTTATGAATGCGCTCTGGCAACTGGAGACGAGGGAGTTCAGTCGAGGGGCAAGTCTGTTAGCTAGAATTTTGGAGAAGATCTTTGCAATGCTATGGATGAGGCTGATGGGCCTGAAATCAGTGACCCTAGTTGCATCCGCTTTTTTGGGTAGAAGGACGATGCACGCCGAGTTCAGCCATTCAAAACCTTGGACGTTCATTGTGAATAGGCTGTTTATGGCAGCCATTATATTGTCTTTAATAATTTCCCAGCAGGCTTTGAAGAAGGCACCAGTGAAGCCATCCGGGCCCGACGCTTTGTCTGAAGGCATTGAATTTATAGTATTCTTTACCTCTTCCACGGAGAAAGGCTCTTCCATGTCCGAGAGATCATGTTGTGTGTAACCAAGTGATTGCCAATTGATGGTTGTGGTTCTTGGAACCGCGGAGCCAATGTGACTTTTGAAATAGTCCCCTATCACTTTTTCTTTCTCTTCATGGGCAAACACGATCCCCTCATCCGTATGCAGACAATATGCAGAAATTCTGTAGCACAATGTCCCTCCAGTCGTCAATTTCCCCTGCATCCAATTTCTGTAGCACAATGTACTCTATCCAATTTCTGTAGCACAATGTACTCTGAACATTTCAGTTATCCACGAGATTCTAATCCAAAAGTTTACCAACTCCCGAGCTATGAGTTAACTTCTAGTATCAACATTTATTCATGCTTTGGATTTGCCTTCATAGTTCAAATAGACCTATACTCTTTGTTTAATAAAAAAAAAAACAAGTTCTCTTCATGTACATAAGGCGCCTGAACAGAAGCAGAAGGCAACATTCTCGGAATAGATAATTGGCAATTTCTCACGTTGAAAATCACGAATCAGGTTCTCTGCCTGAATAAAGAAGTTTCTGAACATTGCATAGTCTTACGCAATGTGCGGAGGTGCTAAATTCTTTTGTTATAGACAGTGAACTAGGTTGCTTTTCTGTCGATCTTTCTCTATCTTATCTTTGAGCTGAGTGGAATGGCACATTGGCACCCTGGAACCGCAACTTGCTGAACAGAGGAGTGAATAGCTGACGACTGCATTTGCCATGTCAGGATTGCGCCCGGACAAATTTAGATGTCAAAGGAACAATTTCTGAAGCAAACTTTTATTCCTGCCAACAAGTTCTTGCTACAGTTCCATCTGCCTGCGAAGTTTCTTTTATAATTTGGTTTTTCCCTTTTCATATTTTTGTTTCATTCCCTGAACACTACTGTGGCTTTGATCTTGAGAGAAAAGTACAGTATGCCATTATGCAGATGCACACTAGATTTGTTTTCTTCTACTAGTATATAATAATATATGTAGTGCTATCTTGCCTTTTGGCCGAAAGCTCTGTTTGCAAAAGGGCACAATAAAACGCATATACTACACATTAGGCAGTTCCAAATGCACTCTTCTCCTCTGATCCGATCTCATGACAAAATTTGGCACATGATCATCCTAGACCTTTTTTGATAGTAAGTCATAATAAATACTGCCTGAGCATGCACTCAAAACGGATTTCGCATCTGATTGAAAGAATTCAGAGAAGGATCACTGCCTGCTCATCCGCGATGAAATCTGAAGATGCAGTCGAAGTGATGGTCTCGATAATTTCCTTCCTAAATCATTCGTTATTCAGAAGGCGGCACAAACTCTACTAATCGAGGAATTAAACAGTTGATAAATAACTACTATGTACTGGTGAAAATTGAAAATAATTAAAAATCAAAGTACAAGGTCGCTAGCTCCTCTCTCTACACGTATGTAAGCTGTAACTACGATTCAGTTTCAGTTTCAGTACTTTCACAGCCTGAGATCCAAGTCTATCTTCTTACTCTGCTCCGATGCCTGTTGCTCCGAGCTCGGCGGCTCAGGCTGCGCTCTCATCCGGAAGCTGCCCGGCCACGTCGAGCTGACGGGCTCCTCGTAGAACAGCGCCGCGGGCGCCCACGGGGCGGCGGCGGCCGTGGCTGCGGCGGCGTTGCCGCTGTCGCCGTCGTGGAACCTGGGCGCCGTGCTCGTGGCCGCGGCACCGGCACCTGCGGCTGCGGCCCGCGCCGCGGCGAGCTCCGCCTGGTTGGCGGCGGCCTTGTGGATGACCGTGCTGGCCGGGCTGACCCGCAGCGCGGCGCGCACGAGGGCGGCGTGCGCCTCGAGCGGCAGGCCCGCCATGACCATCCGCTGCGCGTGGAGGTGGTGGTGGTGGCTGTACGCCGACGCCGCCGACGTGGAGCGCTTGGCCGCGCTGCGCTCCCGCTTGTGCGCGTTCTGGTGCCCGCCCAGCGCCTGCGAGCTGAAGAACTTGCGCATGCAGAAGTTGCACGAGAACACCTTGTGCGGCGCGGGATTCGCAGGCGGAGGAGACGGAGACGGAGACTCCGACGCGCCGGGCTTGGCCGACGGCGGCTGCTCGCCGTCTGAGCCGGCGGACGAGGAGTCCCCCGCTTCCGGCGCCTGGAACTCGTCATCACGAGAGGTGTTCACAGCCAGCGTGAGGTTGAGCCACGCCATGGCGCCGGCGGCTGCCACGACGGGCGGCTGCCGCCGCTCCGCGCTCTGCTCGTTCACGGACGACGCCTCGTCCGTTTGCTCCATGCCCAGTAAATCTTGCATGCGAACTGAAGCTAGCTAGCTGCTGCCTGCTGATGTTTCTTGGCACTCGATCGCTGCTTGCAGTTGCAGGTGA
The DNA here is from genome assembly GCA_027790015.1 of Cymbopogon flexuosus. Lineage (NCBI taxonomy): Eukaryota > Viridiplantae > Streptophyta > Magnoliopsida > Poales > Poaceae > Cymbopogon > Cymbopogon flexuosus. The sequence continues at coordinate 11,876 of JAKNSH010142759.1, read as the reverse complement.
TCGCTGCTGATGTTTCTTGGCTCTGGATCGCTGCTTGCAGTTGCAGGTGATCGACCACCAGGGCAGCTAGGCACTACCACGCCTGCTTTCAGGCTTGCAGTTTGCTTTATAGAGAGTGAGAGGAGGAGCCGAGGCCGGCCAAGGACACTGGACACGTTTAACGTGGGGATTGGAGACAGACAGAGAATAATTCTTCTAGTTTTGGGTAATGGAGGGAGGGTGTCTGCGCCTGCGCGGAATCAGGAGGTAGAGAGAGAAAGAGAAACTTTTGGCTTCTCTCTCTCTCTCTCTCTCTCTCTTCCCCTCTGCGCTCCACTAGTTATCGTCATCAGTGGATAATCTTAGGCGAATCCCGTTTACTTTGCCGGCTCATCTATTTTTCCTCGATCGATCGATCTCCTCTGCTTTCCGATCTCTGATCTGCGGATCTGGTCCAGTCCATGTCCCTTCAGGAGCAACGCCTCCTCACGTCACCATCCCCATCTCATCCATGCTCATCTTCAGGCTTCTGTAACAACAACGAACTGTAGCTATACAACTCAACGTCTTAACCATGCATCCACCATAATTTCAATGGACACGTGTCGTTTTGCCAGTGTCGCAGGGTGCGGTGAAAGTGATCTACTTCACGTAATCTGAATCTGACAAAGAAAAAACATGCATGCGTGAACGAACACAAGACAACTTCTAGTTCGTCTTCTGGAATTTAGCTGTCCAAACTCCAGACTTCAGTTGAAGGAACGGTTGGGTTCATGTTATGTCACAGTCAGAAAGCCATGCACGAAGGTAATCCTGTCCCTGCAGATTATTGGTGCAGCAATCACGCAATTATACTGATGGGCACCTCCCTGCTGGAAGTTACTACATGTTTACACATCTCGATCGCAAAACCTTTGATTAATTTGTCTGGGGATTAGCATTTACGCCCAAACACGACAGACTGCGTGCAACCACCACTGCCTGACGTTAACTGCACCGCACCTGTTCTTTCAGATAAGTTCCATGAGCAGTTTAGCACACATGATTTCCTTCCTATTTGTGTACAGTGTTTATTCACTGCTAGTCCCTAATTAATCCGCACCAGGCGCTGTCGTTTTCGGTACCGGGCACTTGAGCTGACTGATATGAACACTAACAGTTTAGAGATTTTAGACTAAATCACTATGACTTATTGCTGGTTCATGAACCTTACCTAGTTTGTCCCATATGCGTGTGCATGCATTTTGTATTATTGTTATTCCTCCTCCTAGTCAATTATATAAGTGGCAAGTGGCAGCTCTAGTAATGGAATAATGGGAGGGATTGTACAATGATGCCAGCCTCCACAGGTTTCATTCCTTGCTTTTGGTAGTAGTGGGAGACTGTTGCTTTCACAACTCACACAAGTCACAGCAAGTGCACTGGTATTGGTAATATACAGGAGGAGGACGTGACGACCACCAGCTGGTACTTTCTGGGTGGCCTTCCTCTCTTGTGTACATTCTGCAGTTGGAAACTGGAACTGGGAGCCGATGTATGGACGAGTTCTTGTGAAAGCTAGCTAGTCGTCTAGTTTAGTGTGTGATGATGTCAGCATTTGATTTGGAGGTGTCCTGAGTCAACTTGATCAGGCTGAGGATATATAGTAGATAGAAAAGGAGAGGCACCTGGGCTTGCTTCCACACACACTAGCTTAAAACCATGCTTTTAGCATATCTGCAGGGGGGAGCAGCTAGCTCCAACATGCATGCGTCGCTTTCGGTGAGATTTGCAGATCCACATGCATTTCTTCTCTCTTCTCCAGCACGATCCATCAGGGACCCAGTGGAATCCATCGGAGCCGCGAAGCGGCATCTACTTCGTCTATTCCTTCCACGTAGAGCCACCCTCCATCGTATGCTTCCAATCGACATTTCTGATTTCTCAATCTCTGAATTGCTGAATCGCATATAGTAGCTCAGTTCGGTTTCGCCGCCTTTTGCGAGTGCTTCCTGCCATCATGTTATTTAGGTATGGAGAATACTTGTCAAATCGTGAGCCCCTGAATCCGTGATCCAGCTCAGCTCTTGTGTTTGACCTGTGCGTGTGCTCTTCTCAAACTCTTTTTTTTTTTTTAAAAAAAAATGGGGTGCGCGCGGGGTCCAATAATCTCGACATGGTCATCATGGGAGATCCTTGATCAGTTTCGTAAGGGAGACGGCAGTACTAGGCGCCAAACTTTTCAACGTGATTAGCTAGATCCACAGACGGCTACTATATAAGCCATAGCCATGCAGTGTTATTACTTAGAACGAAATGACCAATCAGCAACACACGTCAAGTTGCTTGGCCTGGACCGCCTGGATCGGAGTCGCAACCTACAAGACACGTCAACTGATGTCACACTTTAATAGTTCACACTATGCATATGGAAGAACCAAGAAGTTGCCTTCGGTCCTGTGTACTTGCATCAACCTGAGAGCTCAAGTACAGTTATTGTTTCGATCTGCAGAGACGACGACAGAGCGATATATGATTGCTCTTGCTTCCTGAAGAAATTAAAAAAAAAAAATTCTAGCCTGACGATGCTTTGAGAATAATCATCAGTCGATGCCCATGTGATAAATGAGCAGGAGGCCGAACTCCTCCTAACTCGATGGAACCACACGTACACAGGCACACAGGTGATGAGCGAGATTAGTTCAACTTGTCCAAAAGGCAGCCGCACTTTTCCGTCGAGACTGAAGGCTCCCCTTGTCTGCCACTTTGCGTGCTTCTATCTAGTTCTACCACCAGATCGATGAACGGCCCATGGAAAACACGAGAGGGCAAAAATACTTTAGCTTTCATCCCTGGCAGCTGCACAGCTAGGGACTCATGTTACGTTCAGTCAGGGATATATCATACGATGCTGCTGAAGCCTCCAAAAATCTTCTACAGTAAGCATGCAGTACTATATATATATATCAAGTGCATGTAGACATGTTGATTCCTTGGACCATGCATTGCATAAATAGGGGGCTACTATATATCAAGTGCATGTATACAGTGCTGCCTACAAGCCAAAATGCAATGGGTGAGAGTGATATGTACACTGTAGTATGGGATGAGATCAGAATTAGAGGGGGTTACGTTACGTTTCAGATGGACACGGTCGTCTCATCTTCTCATGCAGTGCGACAAGAATATTGGAAACTTTGTTGATGGATCCAACACACACTTTACTGACAACGAAGCTTGTGTGCTCCAATCGGGCACGTCTCTCTTGTCTGTCCTCTCGTCTCATTGTTCCCCAATTGCATTGCGACAGAGACAGGGCTCCGGCCAGTCTCAAAACAAGAACTGCATCTGTATCTGTCGACGAGCCAGGCGATATGCCTGATCGAACAGATATTGGACAGGAACTTTCAGTAACAGCAGGTAGCTAGCAGTGGTAGTTACCTTGTGAGCTTCGACTTCGTTTGCTAAAGCATCAAGCGGCAAGAAGGTTTGATGAGCATGAGCCTGACTGAACGACGAGCGCACATGGTGGAAATCAGGTGCTTTATTTGTTTCGTGGACGGGAGTGTGTTGTGCATGCCATGCATTGCATGATCGATGTAGGAGATTCGATTAGTACCGGTAACTTGATTGGATTAGCCATGGGATCGAATGAGTTTGCTGGACTGCTTCGTCTGCTTGGCATCTTCCCAACTTTTTATCCTGTTTTGCTTTAGCAAACACGCTATCTTTCCTTTATGTCCCGCACATGGCAGGTCTTGTTTTCTTTGTTGTAAAACAGGTGAAGTTCAGGAACCAAACAGATCTATCAGTTTATTTTCTCTCTAGAAGGATGGTCCAGCTACGACTATGTTAATTAGTCAACATCCTTCGGAGCGCGTCATATGTTTGTTTGTTTAAACTCCTTTTTCTTTTGCATATTTGAGAAAAAATATTTTCTCTAGATTGTATCCAAAAAATTCAATAGCATAAGAATGGAGAGAGTGTCCTTTTGTCCATTTAAATTTGCTGAGGGTTTTGCTTAGTTCTTTAATTTAATGCATCTCTCTCCCAAATCTTGTTTGCCAAAGATCCCTTCATGTTTCAGTATATGATAATATAGTGTTCAGGTTGACCTTGCGCTTGCCGCAGTTCCTTGGCAAAAAGGAAAAGGAAAAGGAAAAAGAAAATAGAAAAAATGCTCACGTTGGACCGTGAGTTGAGAAAATTAGTCCAGAGCCTACGAAAGTGCGTTAAGAAAGTGAAACGGAAACATTTATAAAAGAGCCCTCGAGGAAAAGGAGCGAAGGAATGCGAAATCATGGAACGCTAATTTGTACTGGCATTGAAACTTAAGGACATGCATGTGATGTGCTAGAGAAAGTAGCTAGTGCAACTGCTGTTCGAAAGGGCCATGCAACTTTATTTCATAGTACATAGGTACTGCCTAATCATGCCGACACTATATATATATATATATATGCAAACGTCTACAAAGAATAGGATAAGTTTTGAATATTAAATGTTATGGACAATGCAAAGGCATAAGAGGAGGCTAGTAATAATAATGCAGTCGAAAACACTAGGGTCCCAAACTTACTAATTGCTTCACTTGAGATCCAAATCTCTCGTGCTAAACTAACAAATAAAATGCCAGATAAGCTACGTTGTCTAATGCGTGAGTAGTCCGTCAAGAACATTGTATCTAGGAAGGATGTGCTTATTGTAATATCTAAACCACCCAAATGCGCTGCAGTGCCAGTAAAAACTCTTCTTCTTAATACAAAGATGTGCAAGTCTTTTGCGTATTCGAGAAAAAACAAATAAAGTACACCGGCGGAAATTAAACTTGGTTACAAATGCCATCTAGCTAGGTTCTAAACTCTTAAAATGCCTTGTTGGGTTTTGCAGCACTTGGCCCCAGACGGCCTTAATGCCTTCGTCGACTGCTGGATGCTGGCGCGCGCAGCGGTGCCTTCCGCGCTGCGCCGTGGTTTTGACTCCCTTGTACTTCTCGTCTCCTGGGAGATCTGGAAGGAGCGCAACAGAAGAACGTTTGATAACGCGAGTTTGAACGTCTCGCAGATCATTCGGTGCATCAAGGACGAGGGGGATGAATGGAAACTCGCGCCGCTGGCCGCGTTCTTCTAGTGGACGCGCGCCTTGTCGCAAATTTGTTTTCTTAGCCAGTACATCGTTGCAGCTCCACCGTTTCAGCTGTTGCCTTTTGTTGTGTGCTTGCCTGACGTGTAACATGGCAACTCGCCGTGGATCGTGTCAGGCCGTGTATTAAACTCCTTCTTCTCTTGAAGCAATACACGCAAATGCGTGTTTTCGAAAAAAAAAAACTCTTAAAATGCATGTTGTGATCTGGACTAAAGACGCGAGAGAACGTTACTGGCCATCTAGCTTGTTCTACCTATCGTCATGACAACGCTGACGCAGCTGGTCCTCAATAGCGTGCGCCCGTGTGCCAGCCATGGTCAGCCTCGCTCTATGGGCTGCTCTGCTTTAACTTCAATGCGCGGGCAACCATAGCAAGGCACGCGTCGCCGTTGCGACTCGTGCGGGACCCTGTTTGTTGACTAGATGATCTTGCTAGCGACGCCATGGCCATGCTTGCCGAGGCTTAACGGGACCCGTTTGGACATGTGCTGCCGGTGTATTTTACTCTAAAACACGCTTCATTTTGTACTACTTGGACACTGCTGAAGGTGAAAGATACCGACATGGATGGAGTTGCCAAAAGGAATCCCATGCTGTTACATTCTCAATGACTGTAACCTGCAGGATAAACACCGTTCATGATCTGGATAAAACTGTGATTAATTTATCAAATGTCTACAGCAAAAATGGTCCAGCAGACTCACATATACTTAACTGATGGACGTCTTTTATTAATCATCACAAGAGACCCGAACCAAAATTAAACGGGAAGCAGAAAACTGCTGTACCGTCGTTAGTGTGACCATGGGTTGTTTGGTTGGCTGACATTCGAATCCGCAGCTTGAATATAATTTGTTTTACCACCTATCACATTCAGCGAGTAAATAATAAACAGCAGATTGTGTGTTTTTGCCCAGTGGCACACAGTGTTGCAAAAATCTATACAACAGATTATCCTAAAATTTGCCAAAAGGCAACCTCATATGTCTAACTACTACAAAAGAGGGGAAAGGAAAACCTAAACCGCTTTACAGAACCAGTGCACTAGAACTACCGCATGATAAGTTGATAACAGTCATCTATCTAAAACTAACCATTTACAAGATATATTGCAGCTACTACAATGCAAGCTGTCAAATGAAATATCCTTTCAATGCCAACTAACCAGTCAGTACCAAAGGTTATGGATGAGTGATTCTCCTTTAACATGCTGGGTATCATACTGGCAAGCACAAATTCATCCATCCCAAGTATACGAGTTGTAAAACTGCCTGTATCAAAATGCAGCCATGCTTATATACTTTCATATACTGCCTAGGAATCAGAAACTGAATGGTATCTGTCATAAATTTTGTCAAATCTCCACACTCTGAATCAGCAATGGATTTGAATGTCTATTTCAGTTTCTTCACTTGTCTAGCTTTCAATGCTTTCGTTTTCTGAGTCTAGGTTTCCTCCCTATCCACGAAAGATGCAACCCCAGTTCTATGGTATTCTCAACAGAACCAGTCTTTTGCACAGTCTCAGCAGAACTGAAGTTTTGTGCCTTCACATGGTTCAATGGCTGAGCTCTTTGCATTGTAGCAGTCTCATTAGGTTTGCTGTTCTGTGCAGCCTTTGTTTTCCGCATAGGTTGCTTGCTATCAGTTGTGGCAGTCTCATCAGAACCAATCTTCTGCCCTCTGCCAGTCTCAACTGAATCGATCTTCTGCTCTTTGCCGTTCTTGACAGAACTGTGCGTCCCACTGCTGGTAATTTTCTTCATCAGCTCATCTAAATCATTGGTCATTAGGTCAAGAGTTTCAAAAAAGTGATGCTCGTCATCGCTGCCAATCTCAGACTACAGACACGAATAGAAGAAAACATGTTAGGAGTTGCCAACAGATAAAAGCAGTGATCACCAAAAGACTAGGTATATTTAGCTTACATTTGCTTCAAGTTCAATGTACTGAAGACCTTTCTGCACGATTCTGATCAAGGCACCTTGTGGGATCAATTCCTGGATGTTGCCTTTTCCAATGCCAGCCTCGTAGAAGAAATTAAATGCTGTATGCACAAATCCTGCGATTACATATGGAACAAATAAAGCATTTAAACACAATACTTATTTTTCAAATTAGACCTTAATGTTAATTTACATGCTTTAAACACAAATAACTTAAATTTTTGCACAAACCCTGCCTCATACTTATTTGTGCAAAATATCACTTCTTTTTTGTGGCTTGCTTTATTAATAAGTTCTTCAAGAATAACTTAAATTTGACTATGTTTGCACAAATTTTTAAATAAGACGAGTGGTCAAACTTGGGGTCCAAAAAGTCAAATGTCTTATAATTTTGGATGGAGGAAGAATTAAATTGTCATGTAAGCAGGCACGGTGACATGAAAGAAGGAACACTCCAACCAAGGAAAAATGTTGACATTCATTCAATACCAAGTTCGTATGCACACTTGAAATCAGTCATTTTTATTCTTCATATCAAACAAAGCAACATGCCAACACTTTATTATTCAATCCTAACTTACAAAGAATTGGTATGTGGCCACTGGCCACTGCTCAGTTAGTTGTTTGACTTTATAAACAAACATGAAGTAGCTACATAAAGAACCCAAACAAAGTTGTTAACTTGGCCCAAAGATGAACCAAGCATGGCCACTGCTCAGTTAGTTGTTTGAATTTATAAACAAACATGAAGTGGCTACATAAAGAACCCAAACAAAGTTGTTAAATTGGCCCAAAGATAACCAAGCAGCACATAGATTATAATAATCCCCTAAAACAAAAGTTAATCATGATTTCTTCTTGACAAACTGTGTTCCATACTACAAAGCTAATAATAAAGTGAGCACAATATTTTTTCTAACTCTATGGATGTTTCACAAAACACCATATTTTTTCTAACTACAGTTTTCAATAATTCTTCTAGCACCGTTATTTTTTTTTTTGAATTAGTACTGCTGTCTTAAAGTTTCATCTGGCTAAGCAAGAAGAAGCTATACAAGGATTACTGTTGTCTTAAAGACAACAGAAGAGGTGTTTCTGAAAGGAATGAAGCACTATTAAAGTTTTATTAAAATTCGAAGTACACTCTCTCCTGGTTCAGATTTGTAAGAAATTAAGATGCACTAAGCAGTTTGATGCACCGTTAAAGTTTTATTAAAACTAGAATTAGAAAGTACACCCTCTCCTGGTTCAGATTTATAAGAAATTAAGATGCACTAAGCAATTTGATGAAACCAACATGACAATGAATGACCCTGACCCGAGCCAAGAACCAACCGAAATTTATGGAACAATGGTAACAGATGATTTCATAAATTCTATTCCTGCTGCCTCCCATCACCTCCCTGTTTTTTTTTTTTTTTTTTTTTTGTCCTCTCTAGACATAAATCTTCCAGTTTTTCACTCAAACTAAGCAAACAACACTAATTCCAGTCACTACATAGATTCCTAACAACACAATGATCAGAATTTACCCATGAAAGAATTGACAAACATGTAATGCTAATATCCGGCGAGATGTGAGAGTATTAGATTATGGTTCTCAAACCTGATTCCTGGAGGTATCTGTACACGGCAGCATTCAGCTCAGTTCCTGTGAGGGCCTGAGGTCCTTTTTTGTCCATTGGAGACCACACTGAAAGAACCAACCCTTTCTTGGAGTCTAGCAAGGTAGTTACAAAGTCAGTTACTGAAAGATTTGGAAGCTACAATAGCAAGATAATGGTATCTTACCGAAACATTCAGGCAACAAAACAAGTTCTTGCCAATTCTTGTAAACTAAATACAAAACTTAAACAATCATTGGCTGCACCTGAGCTTTATGCTGGAAATTCCATGAAACCATAAAAACCAGAGTTCAGAGGTGCCAAATTTTTGCATTGAGCTATTGACTAACCAAAGCATTGACAACATTAGGTAACAGACACACTTGACAACGATCAAGGTAGACTAATTGTTTAATTATTAAGCCAACAGTAATACAAACATAATTGTCCAATTAAAAATAATTATGATGCAAGCAGCTACCTGGTGAACCTAACCAACACTATGAATTTACCTAATAAGTAATAACTGGGCAATGCTGCAATAACAACCAACAGCTCTGAGAGTTTCATCCAATTAATGTCATAACCTTCTATCTAGACTGAGCAAGCCGAAAGCGAAAGAAGTATTTACATGTTTCATAGCTGAGGCTTAACACGAATTCACGAGCTCAGAATCCTAACCAATGAGGAGTTGAGCAGAGCAAACAAATGCTGATCAGATAAATGCTTTTTGGGAGAGGCACCAAGAACTCACACCTTTATCTAGGTGATGAATAGGCATTGGTACAAAGCTACTGATATATCCGAGTAAAAGAGAATGCCATTCGTGGTTATCGAGCAATTCCAACACTAAAAGCAAGAAAAGCCGATCCTTTTCTTTGTTCATCAGAATTAACCAAGAACCCACAAGGCCACAATATATATAGTACCATCTATCCGGTCCAGGGAGTCTAAACACCATTAACCAAGAAAGAATGCCCAAATAAACAGTGCGAGAACCCTAGCGCTCCGCCATTGGGATTTGGGAGACCAAAAGCAAATGCTTGTGATGCTTCGGCGGGCCAATTCGATGATTCCCCAAAGCAAGGAACAAGAAAGCTGGAGTCGCCATCCAATCCAAGAAATAAAGAACCAAGCAACACGCAATTAATACTCGGCTGGAGCGGGGCTTGAGGCCAAACCTGACACGCAATGGAGGCGGCGGTGCACGGCGGCGGGCGCAGAGGTGGTCGTGCGCGACGCGAGCGCCCGCGGCTTCGCCCGGTGGCTCAGGAGAGATCGTCCGACGGCGCGGGGCGGCGCGGAGCGAGCGAGAGGCAGGGAGGACAAGTGGCGAAGTGGTTTGAGTTACTTCTTATCTTGCCGCTTGCCGACGAGAAATCTTGGCGGTGGCGCGGCGCCGGTGCGGCGGTTTGGGCTCTACTAGGTCGGGGAGAAGAAGGCGACAAGGGTAAAAAAAAAAAAGAAAAAAGAACTGCTTCGGAAGTTCGGAGGAGAAAGGTTTTATAAGCACTGCGGACTGCGGAGTAGGGCCAGATCGATATATTGGATACGGGCAAGGGACTCTAACCATATTAATGTTATTATTATATATATGAAATAAAAATGTAACGAGATGATAAGAAACACTCCCTCCGTAAAAAAAAAACTAAAAATAATTATTGATTTTTGAATTGAAATAGTTTAACCAAAATTATATAAAAATTACTAACATTACATGTCTGATACCAAATAACCTACCTCAAATCTGCATCAAAATTGCCACTATATTCTTTCATGAAAAAGTTTTAAATAACTACATATTATATTTTTTATTTCTATCATTATTAATAAAAAACTAACCTAAACTAAAAATTTATGATGTACACATAGATCAAATACACACTCATGTCTGAACAATAAATTTATATTTCTATGTTTAAACAGTAATGGTAAATGTTTCTTTAATGACTCACATTACCAATAGCATAAACAACTCAACTTAAATTATAAACTTAAATTATATTAATATCAAAGATAACAATTTATACAAGACATTACCATATAATATTCATATATTTGATAAAAATATTATTACTTTAACTATAAAAAATATATTTTTTATTAAATACTATTGCTATTTCTTCTCCTCCTCGTCCTATACGAACTATTGCTATTGAACTGATTGGTGCATGCAACTTAATAGCAGGATGGACGTCGTCATAGTCGTTAATTTGTGGAGCGAGGGCTCTGTGCGGATCGGAGAGGAGGTCGACCTGCTGCAGCTACCTAGGATCAGGCACTACCAGCTGCGTAGGAGTACGGCATCTCGGATGCTTGGAGCTGGTGGCTGCTCATGATACTTTTCTTACCATGCAGTAGAAAGAATGAACGTGCAGAGAGATCTTTGCCCACATTACAAGAAACAAAACTGAAGGTTGCGTAAGTACGTATTTGTATTCCTCATATGAAAAACACATATATCAACACTATTTGACATGATTTCGGGCTATCCACAGATAATAATCTGCTTGTTACACACCGATTATAACTATACTCAAATTAAACAACTGACCAATACACTGGCCGCGCACGGGGATTTTATATATAAATATTGCAGTAATGGTTACAACAAAAAAAATCTATATATGATCATATATATTGCAATAATGCATGGTGTACAACAACAAAAAATCGATGATCAAAAGAACACAATTCAAACTTCCACAGACTCGAAGAAGACATGCATGTATATATGAACTTAAAGACCTACGCCAAGAAGCAGCCTCCCGGCTAAGCGGATGCCGCTGTCGAGCAGCCCTCGACCGTGGAAAAGCATCCGTCCGGCGATGCCGTCGTCGTCGGCTCCGGACTCGGGCGCGGGCGCCAACGCCGGGGACATCATGTAATCGTAGTCCACGGCGTACGCCATCGGAGCCGGAGCCATGGCCGTGTCATGATCGTCGTGAAGCAGACGGCGTGCGTCGGCGGCGGTCGCCAGCAGACTGCCGGCGACGAGAAGCACGGCGAGGACGCAGGCCGTGGCGAAGCTCCTGGCCATGGTTGGATTAGGTAGCTTGCGCTGGTTTGCCTTGCCTAGATTCTTCTTCTCGTAGGTGCTCTAGCAGGTTGTTGTTGTTTGCGCAGACGACGACGCTGTGTGCCGGCGGCCGAATGACAATGGGTGTCGTGAATGGGTGTGCAATCCCTCCCCGTAGGTGTATATATAGCCCGCCGCTGCCGGC
>JAKNSH010142692.1:0-10747 GCA_027790015.1 Cymbopogon flexuosus | reverse complement strand
GAATTGCAACAGCCCTAAGCCCCTAATTAACTACCAGAGTGCGCTGGCAGACTGCTGCTACCTGATGAAACCACCAAGGTAGAGCTGGCTAGGTCTGGCCCTTTAATTTCTGATGGCCGATCGAACCAAGTTACATACAAGTAAGCAATGCAATTAAGTTAATTTACTTATCAGCCGATATATATATATGATGATGACCAACCAACGGTGCGTGGTGTGTTGATGCAATGCAGCAAGTGTGTTGGTGAAACAGTGAGAGTTACCACTTAGCTGGCATGTAAAACCTTTGCCGTGTTGTCAAGAAATTAAAGAGAGATGACCATTGAGACAGTGGTGTCTCGAGGCGCGACGGGCGTTAGTTGCACAAAAGCAAGAGGCAGTTTCTGAAAGAACTGGAAAAAGAAGATTCTTCAAGTTAATTACTACATATGGTGCTGCCTGGAGTATTATTTCGAAATGAAATGTTTGGCGCGACGTCGTCTGGCCGGTTGTTTCCACTCTCATGTTGGTTGGCCGCTGCTTCCCGCCGAACACCCATCTTGTTTGCGCGAGAAGCAGCTAGCAAGCAGGCTGCCTTGCAATAAGATGCCAGGCGAATTGAAATGACCTGATGAAGAAGAAGAGATCGATCGATGCCTTGCAAGTTGCCGGCCGGCTCACGAGCTGCCAGTGAGTGATCAGCATCTAGCAGTATGCATGTATGCGTGCAAGCAATAGCAACCTTAATTTCGAATGTTTCGTTGGGATAGGGCCTGCATTCACCAACCAAAAACCATGCATGCATCTCATCGACCTCTGCTGATTAGTGATTCCTCCTCTATCTGGCCTCTGCTATTAGCTCGATTGTACGTTCAGCTGCGTGTACAGTAGTGCCCCTGATGAGCTGGCCGGTGTGATTTAATTGCATTCCATTGCATATAAACAGCTTAGCAGAGCATGTGAACTGATCACTCAATTCACCGGTAATGCTAGAGGCCTTGGCGTTTTGCACAACCTTGTTAGGTACCGGTAACCACCTATACTGCAGGTAGAGAATATATATATATATATATATTTTCATATGAGGCTTCCAAAAAGCTAGATTCGCGTGTAAATAAATAATTCTGCAGTGGTACCTTTGACAAAAGATAGATGCATGTAGCATCATATGAGAATGTGATGATCATATCATGCCCAAACAAACAAATAAACCCGTAAATAAATATATGAAGAACTGGCACTACTTTTCCAAAGGGAAAGAGAACAATGATATATAATGATCATATACTAATTAATATATATATATTTATGTAAGCGATCGAATCTGTGAAAGGCAACTTGATCCAGCGTCTAACTAACTTAACTTATCCCCGATAACGAAAGGGATAAAGCGCACAACCACAGACAGAAGCGATATTATGATATGAGATGATGGTGGTGTGGTGGACATACAAGAGGACCTCAGCCCGCGCGCGCCGGCCGCCGCTTGCAATTTCCGTTGCATTGGTGGTGCTAGCTAGCTAGCTCTAGGTTTCGGGCAGCAAGTCGCCATCGGACGTGTACAAAATGAAATCCACTCAACACATCAGAATCACAGGAAGGGACTACTTTAATTCTGCTAGCTCCCTAGTTGTGGTCGCCTCGATCAGCCTGTCAATTTACGAGTACAAACTCGTCGTTGGGATCCATGCCAGAAGAGGACATCTTAACCGAGACGCCAGACGCAGACGCCGCCGCCGCCGCTGGGAGAAGACGACTTTTGCGGAACGTGTTGCATTGCATCCCATCCCATTTCTTTAATTTCTTTGCTTTACATTTCGTTTCGTTTTCTAGCTCGTCCTTGAAAACGAGTTTTGTGTTTTCTTTTTTGTTTTGCATTTCATTTGGTTTTCTATCACTCGTCCTTGAAAACGATTCTAGCACATGTTTCATTACGAAGAAAGGACTTTTTTTTTTCAAAGCATAAAGCTAGCAACGAGGAGTTCAACATCAGGGGATCCAACAAGAATAGCATGCCTATTAGAGCTAATTGTTAGCCAGTTAATTTTCAGCAATTGTTAGCCAGTTAATTTTCAGCTCTATATAGACTATCTAAATAGGAAGCTAGGTGGGCTAATTAAATATTTAACTAGTCGTTAGACGGTTATCATGCTAACCCTAAGCAAAAACCAATCAACATCGCCGCCGCGGCGCTGCCTAGGGTAATGCCTCCTAGGATCACCTGCTTTGGTGTATCTGCCAAGGACAAAAATGGGGAGGGGACCCATCTTTTCCGCAATTTATATCTACTTGCTTAGGGTTTAGTCCAAATAAAAAAAAATTATGTCGAAATCAATGATTTTCATTTGGGATGGTATTTCCTGTGATGACTTTGTTGATTGACACGATGAGATCGCCGTTGCAGCCGTCGATTTCATTGGCAGGCAGCTAATAGTTTGTGGCATTTATCTACAAGAGAATGGGTGCTTCTGGCGCCCCCAATGAGGAGAGGAGATCAAGGTTTCAAGGTGATGAATTTGCATCCTATGTCGTACCCCAACGATACAACTGCCGATATTATTTCATCGATTTGTTGTTTTGGACCGGTTCCAAAGCATTGGATCTTGCAGCATATCAATGTTTTAGGGTTGGTTGTTGGATTCGTCATAAGGACTGCATTTGGCTCTAACGTTCAAGCGAAGCCATTAGGGAAGAAAATCATAGAAGAATCTGGATAGAATATGTATTTTATCTCAATTTTTTCATATGTAATTTGGGAATGTATTGTGCCAAGATTTAATATGATCCACCCCTCCCTTTGAAAAAGGACCTAGCCAATTTAGTTTGATTTTTTTCGCCAATTTTCGCACCATGCAATTCTGATCTTGATATAAATATGTACTCCGTGCTATATTCCGTTGGTTTCCAAACAAAAGAGTGAAAAGGGGCCCTAGCTACATTATTGGAAGGATGGATATATTACTCGGATCATCAGCGCATTTAAAAAGCGAATGCCTAATGATGGGCCAAAGTTTGGTGCATTGGATAGTACTAGAAGCATAGCATCGGGAAGATGAATGTTGATGATTGATTTATTAGATTTCATACTGGGATGGGACGACATGTCTAAACTGATAGCCATGACATATCATTGTCGGCTAAACTGGTGCCTTTTTTCAGATGAATGATGATTGAGTGATGGGCTAAGTAAAGCTGGTGCTGAATTTGAAACAAAAATTTTATGTTCTTAGAGAATAATGTTAAGTACTCCGTTCAAAATAAAAAGGAAACTTTTCTTTCTTTCATTCTTTAGAGTGAAATTGACAAAATTGTGGTGATATATGAATGGCAAGGAAGCACAAAGTATGATCAACGCTAAATTGTTAAGGAGCCTGCAGCTCTAGCAAACTGCTATAATAAGCTGAAGAATATGAAACTGCAAATTAATAGTTTGTGAACTTGACATCCCTGAATCAGTTTAGGACTCAGATGGTCCATTTTACTCTTTTAGAGGCATATATTTTCAAATTTATTTTCTTTTTCTTTTGGCGAATTCAAATTTCTTTTCTACTAACTCTCAAAAAAAAATTTGTACTAGGGAGAAGTTGGAATCAGTGAAGCTGCGGCCCATTATAGGAAGGCCTTTTTTAGCGAAACTAGAGGAAATGCGTCAAAGCGGGCTCAAATGCACAAAGAAACAGTCTACCACTGTTGTTGGCCCAAAACTAACTGTGGGCCTCCACACATACGAAACGAGCTGGAAATAGAGGCCCATACCGAATCGCCACGGCCTGTCTTGCCAAGTTCCCTCTTCCCCGTCATCTTCCACACCGGCAGGCGGCAGCCCACGCCCCACGCACGCGCAGGGGCAGCGGCGCAGGCAGCCACCATGACCGAGACTGATCTCTAGCGGCAGCTCCTTTCTGTTGGCAAGTGCAGCTGGCATCGCGTTCGCAGTGAGAGGTGATCTCCAGGCTCCAATGGAGGCTGCGAGGTTAGGGTTCAGGCGTTCCGCTTCCTTGAGCGGCGAAGAGGCGAGGCGCCGCCCCTCCCGCCGGAGCAGATTGGAATTGGAATGGGCGAATGGGCTCTTCTCCGTTCGGACTTCGGACTTCGGGAGGGGCACAGGGTGAACACGAGTCACTGCCACTATGCCACATATAATCCGCCCCTACCTGCATTAACAATTTAATCCGGTCTAATCACATTTGGACTCTAGGCACCAGTCAGTGCTTCTATGCCACCTAGTAAGTACGTCTTGCTTTGCTTGCTGCCTTTTACAGTGTTCACTGTTTTGGTTTATTGTCCCTGAATGATTGCACTGCTCAATTAAATGGACACCACACCACATTTGAGCTGTTGATGCATGGATATGCATTGCCTCGTTGTTTAGTTAGCGATTCTGAGTGAGAACAGTTCATATTTTAGTTGTACATTTTTTCATTGCTTCCTCACTTCTGATATACTTCCATTACCTTGCCATTTGCACAGTCATTCGGTATTGACTACTTATTTTCCCTCTCTTGACAGTTTCAATGTCTGCCTTTTGTCATTGCTGAGATTTTATCATTACTGTTCGTGATGTCAATTACCTTGTTGTAACGGCCATGACTCTTTTGGATGCCAGCCAGAGTGCACTGTAGTGCTCTAAAGTTTGTGTGGAAAGCAATGTCATCATACAGACTAATGCCAAGGTAAGTTCTTTCTGTGCGTTTTCCCTGAAAATTTGTTTCTGTAAAATTTTATATCACTTATTGGTATCCAGAAGGTTAGCACACTTCAGTTAAAACAAGAATTAACAAAAACAAGCTGCTCTAGGATCATGTATTGAGCGAAACTCTGCTTCAAACATAGGCTCCAGTTCAGTTCTTATTCAGCTTTATATTATTGCTAATTAATTATATTTATTCATCTGAAATTTTGAAGTCAAATCTGAACTTCAAAGTGAGAGCAAGCTCTCTGAAGCTAACGTCAGAATGCTTTATGAAATTTGTACCAAGGTCAAGAAACTGTACCTATAGGATCACTTTTAACTTTACTTCCAAATATTTAAGTCGAGTGTTCACTGATAAGAAATGGAAATACAACAGTCACATTCCAAAATTATACTGACAATATATGCCTATTGTCAGCAGATAGTTTAAGATCATTGAGTTTTGTGTATCTCTAGTTTGTCTGTTGTCATTATCTCTTTTTATTGGGCTAGTATTTATACAAATTTGTGCTTGTTCAACACAGAGCATTGCTATTACTTCTAGTTTACCCATATTATATGTTCAGTGTCTAGTATTTCCTCTCTTAAAGCTGGTAAATGATCGATACATATAAAGTTTTCTTGTTGAATGATATTAGAATCTGTACAGCCTGAGCCAATATACTCTCTTGAGCTTGGGAAACAACAATTCACCTGCTTCCCTGAAAGCCTTGTTAATTGGGCTCTGCAAAATGCTGAACAGGAGCACACTTGCATTTGCATCAAATTTCTGTTCCCTAGTTGCTTGGAGTGTCAACGTGGTTTTATTTGAGGATTGCCAACTTGGTTTGGAATGCTTAACAAAGCATACCAGGCTCAGCATGCAACGATTCATGTCAAAATCTATGGATGCATAACTATTCATGTCTACAATTTTCCTTCTTATATTTTCAGGACAAACTTCATAATTTGATTATTAGATTTTTCAAAGTTTATTCTGGGTCAAGATTCTTAGATGGGCATATGCTGATTGATACCTACTTGGGCTTACATTGCAAACATGGACATATCAGTCCATTATCTACCAGACCGGACTTTTCTTTTCAAAGTGCTCCCATTCTGCCATTCTGCCAGGTGGGTTTCTTGTGTGAGCGTTTATGTTTTGTGCTGCGTTTGGTGTTCTTTTTTCCTTCTGGTTTTCTTCTTTAATACAGATCCCTGCGTATTCGAGAAAAAGAAAGACCAACCTTGGTGGCAAGAGTCCATTCTAGGCTAATAGATTTGATCCAAGATTATCTTTATTTAACTTGATTTGCATTTTCACCATAGAATCTATGAGAAGGGTGAGTTTGCCTATAGGAATGATATCTCAAAAAGACTATTCCACTCATGTGGTTTGCGCTTAGGCGTGGTTGAAAAAAAAAGGATCCTTTTCCCTGTCATAACCGTGGCATCTGACCCATCTGTGCCCTTATAATCTACTTTTGTAGTTATCTAACTTAACACCTGGCCCACTTGCCCAAATACTTCTCGCATCTTATGGGTGACATGATGACAACGTCTCAAAGTTTGCCTGAAAACGAAGGATGGTACGGATGGGAAGGATGGTACAGATGGGCATCAAAGTGAAGTGATAAATCTTGTCACTTTCATAAGAATGGGAACTCCCACCAGTAGTGAATATTTTACATAATTTTTATCGCCCATCAACTAACATGCTGTTTTGAGATCAAGATGCGAGAAGCGAGATAGGCCATTCCATTGTGGATACAATGAATAGTTTAACCAGCTTGGCACTGTTACCATCCGTAGTTTTTGTTCATAGAGAAACCAGCCAGTACATACATTATATAAACTTATTTATGTTATTTGGTTGTTGCTTTCTGAAGCAATCTCTTTAATTGCAGTTTCAATGTTTACTATGGGAGAGGTGAGAACGAGATGGGGTTAGTTATGAGGCCATGTGCAAAAGATGGGCAGAACAACACAAGTGGGGGGCAACAGTTGGATGGGGGGTAACATGGGATGGGAGCAATGTCTGTCCATGTTACTTTGTGTATATTTTCTGTATAGCTTTCAATCTTGGCTGGACTCCTCTGGCAAGGGAATAACAACCACCAACTTAATATCCCCACTTCCACTTTATCTCTTTAATTCTTTATCCTTTTTTTTGTTCTTCCATTATGGAAAGATAACAGTGGGGCTACAGTGATGCCTTTCTTTATTTTCATTTACGAAATTTAGAGAAACGCTAGGCATACACTAACTGTTTGCAATATCCCTTTCATATTAAACCTAGCTGTCACAGCAATGACTTCCATAGGGGAAATTTCATATTCAGTGACTCCTGCGCACCACTTTTAGTAGGGTGAATCTCAGAAGAAGCTGCCTGACGATGCATATGCATCTGCTTTAGGAATATAAAGCATGGCAACTATAGTAAATGATCACCTAACTGTTTGGTACAATTGTTAAGGTGAGATAAGTTCTTAGTTGGCAAAGCTATGGACTGGTCATCTGTATGTTTTGTACTATAGTACCCATAGTAAATCGAACCGGACCGGACTAGCGGTTGAACCGCTAAAAGACCGAACCAGAGCCTACAGCGGTCCGGTTCACTTAAAAGATCGTCTGTGCAAACGAGCCGCTAAAAACCGGTTGAGCCGGCCGGTTTTTTGTTGAACCGGTGAACCGCCCGGTTCCATATGAACCGTTCCGGTCTGGAACTCTGGCTTGGTGGCGTGCGTGCTGCGACCTCTGGTGGCGGGCGTACGTGTAAAGCTGGGCCCGGCCTGTCTGCTAGCGCGTGCGTGCCTGCACATGTGCATTTACTGCTGGCTTGCGCTTGTACGTTTGGAATGGAGAGTGACGACGTGCATGTTCCTCTAGGTTATTATAGGTAGCTTTTTTTTTTGTTCTCAGAAATAGTTAGAACTTTTGTGGTTGCATTTTTAATTTCGTGATATTTTTTTTGTAAGAGCTCTAAATGAAATAAGTAATATACCAATCTTGATTATTTTAACGAGCTACGCAATAGTATACACTATTTCAACATTTAAGATTTTTCAAAATGAATATTGGATGACTATTTAAGTCATTTTTAAACCAACTCGCATGTACTTGATACATATTATCTTTCATGTGTATTTTCAGTATATCCTATAAAATAACTAGTTGTACAGTTAAGTTATGTTGTCGCATTTGTCAATATTAAATTATATATTATATATAGTATATATATTGGTTCAATGCCAAATTATATCATACATATATGCACCGGTTCAAAGTATTTATGGCCGGTTTGATTAATCGGTTCAATTAAATTGAACCGGCGGTTCAAACGGTTCTTAACGGTTGGACCAGTGAATCATTGAACCGACAGCCTTACCGGTTCGATTTTCGGTCCGGTTCGATTTACTTTGATAGTACCATAATAGTATTAGTAAGTGGATCGTAAGGGTTGGAACTTCGTTTACATTTTACAAAGGGATCTGGGTGCGTTTAAGAAAAATCATTGCACTTTGGCCTTGGAAGGAACAGGGAATAAGTGGTCGCAACATGATTAGGCAGTTATTGTGGCCTGGACAAGACGACCCTTATCACTTTGGTAGGCCCTAAATGTTGTGAATAACTCTGAGCACCAGCCTATTGGTGGACTTGACTACTTGAGATATCAAGTTTCATGCATCTTAGGTATCTTCATAGAATATTGGGAGAGCACAGGGTGGGCATTTCTTATTGAAGATGTGGTATTACTTTACTCGTCAAAGTGAGCTAGTGGTATTTATTTAATATATGTTGCAGTGTACTCTGCAGCTTCACCAATTGCAGTTTAGACCACTAAGCTATGCACCTAGGATGGTGTCGATGAGTTCTTTTTTTTTTTTTTTCCTTTTGTGGATCATCTTTTGGTGAAATGTTCTCAATAGAATGTTCCTCAGCTGTGTTGTCAAACAAACAAACATCATTTATCATTGATTCTTGCAGCTGTAAATCAATGGCAGAGACCAATGGCTACATGTGAAACATTTCAAGCCCTGCAAGTGGAGGAAAAATGATAGGTTAAGGTGCGCATATTTTTAGGAACTTTGCTTCTGTGCTTTCTTATTGATTTTTTGGGGGATGGGGGGAGGGAGGTGTTACTAAAACGGTAAGATCCGCATACCCATATTGGGACACCGGTCAGCAATATTCATAGCTGTTGCTTAGGTGTCGCTGTCAAGCGTCAACATTTGGCCCTAACTCCTAACACCACTTAATAAGTACAGCAGGTGGTGCGGTTAATAGCTGGGCAGTATTAACGCTTTGTAGAGGTGGAAAAGGATGTATTCTAATGCTAACTGTTGCCATTAAAGCTTCTCTTTGGCAAGCTTCAATGGGATTGCAAATCGAAATAGCATTTTCCTTAAGATTCACCCCCTAGCTCAAAAATCTATCTTACATTCCAGTCAGTTGGGGAGAGATTTCACTAGTGGTCCGTGATGGACAAGGCTTTCCTTGCAAGACTGTAGACGTTTACTTGCTCACTGAAGCAGGACAAGGGAAGAAAGATATGTCCAGATCGGCGTTTATAATTTAGCGCTCCATCCAGCGTCATGGGACCATATATAATAACAATAATGGTTCACTTGTTAGTCTGTACTGTGTCGAGAGCACCGAAATGGACCCCCACCTGATGAGGCGTTTTATTCCCAAGTGAATGATCGCCACGGCTTATCTACAGCATGGGTGCCTTGCATTCATTCTGCTTGGCTTTGTTCAGTCGCTCTCTCTTTATTTGCATTGTGCCCCATCAGATGCACTATATATCCATTCTTCATTGTATCATATACTGGAACTTTCAGTTTCAGTTGTAATTCACTGTGTTCTTTTTTTTTTTTTTTGACATGATGACTAAATCTACTGTGCCTTTTTAACTGGTGCAGAATTCTCTGTATCTCTTTTCTTTGTAGTAACAAAGTCTTATGATTACTAAAAACCTCTTGTTATCCTTTCTGTACTTTTGGGGCAGGCACGCATATCATTCAGGGCCGTGCAGCCTTGCAAGTCACGCGACGCATGCAGGCACCCCTTGGCGGCGCCGGCGCTGCTGTTGGAGTGGAAGTGGTGAGTGAGTCCAATCCCAAGGATGAAGATGGAGATGAAAACGATGGCTCTACCAGCTCATGCACGCATCATTATGTCGTTGTGGTGCAGGCTCTTCGTACAATTCTACACGCTGCCGAATCAACAAGGCGCACCCCGCCCCCTTCGTCTTATCATTTGCGCTGTCTGTGACCCCATCGTTTTGGCATCACCCTCCTTTTTTCCCCTCTCCCTCCATGACCCTTTGCCTTTACCAGTTTGTCGCCTTGGCCACGCGAGGTGCCTTTCTGTCTGTGCCTTTAATTTGTTCGATGCTTCACACAGGTAAATGAAATGAAACGAAATATGTTACTTTCTCTCTCTTTTTTTCTCCTGTTTCCTTGAGTTTTGTTTTTGCATGCTTTACAGTGTGACTGATTGCAAACCTGTTCCTTTCTTTTTCCAGATCTTAGTATGTGAAATTATGAGGAACAATTATTTGGACAACTACTATTTGTGGCGATTTATTGAGGAAACAACCTGCCGGATGGGACATTTTGATCTGCCAATTCCTGGCCTGCAAACAAAGGGCATCGTTTTCACTGAACCGCATGACTTTAATAAACTTAGACGATGCTATCAGCATTCAGCACAACCAACGACCAAGGCTCTGATTGGATGTGTTTTCTTTGTACTTCTTTTTCTTTCTGAAAGATGGGTGAATGGTGGCAATAGGCAGCCTAATAATACTCTACTATGTATATTATTACTAGTATACTAGTAAAAGAATTTTGGGAGATGAGTTTTACTACTAAGGTATTACTCCCTCCATCTAAAAATCGGAGTCGTATTAGGGTTGTGCGCAATGACCAAGGAGCAATTAATTCGGCAGGTGAGAGAAGCTGCATGCAGCTGGTTGAATTAATTGGGCCAGTGAGAGGAGCTGCATGCGCCTGGGACGACGTGAAAACTGTGGTCCCTAGCTTAGACGACTCCGATTCTTGGAGAATTATTTTTTGGTAAGATGACTCC